>VXBT01005534.1:106372-123682 GCA_013400235.1 Oriolus oriolus
AGAACAAGAAACTGGGTCTGGAAATCCACTGATGCTGTGACAATTCCTAACTGACATTGATGTTTTGGGGCCATAACTGCCTAGTGCAATGTACCAGAGTTTCCCAGAGCACTTTTACTTCTCTATTGAAAATACATTTTATCAAGAAAACTTCACCAGTAGATGGAACACCCAAAGCATGAGTTAGCCTGGTGCATTGCACTGAGAAATATTAAATCAGCTGTTTTTGAGTACTCTGAAAATATTTCAGAGGATGTTTGATGCAGGACTGATGGGATTTACAGACTGAGAGGTACCCAAAGGATATATCTGAGTCTGTAAACTTTGCAGAGTTATATAATTTGCAATGTTTGCATCCCACTGCAATTCCTGCTCTTTAATTTAATCTTGCATTTAGCTGAGCATTTTGTAGGATTGCTTCACATATTTTTATTTTACAGCTTCACATAGTGCAGGCATGAAAAAGCAAACATGTGGAAAGGAAGTCATATGGATTGGAGTGTTTAATATGGAGGAGGTGAGAAGAGGAAAGGAAATTATGACAAAATGAAATACCTTGCATGCTCACAAATGTTTTTAAATTTTCTATTACATTTTTGGGGTTATGTCTGAAAGTTATCTAAATAAAATGATGAATGAAATAAAGACATTGCTGGAATATTAGTGAAAGTGTTTATGGCAAATTAGGAAACAAATTTTCAGAAAATCTTTACTGCAGAAGAGGATGTTTGTGAAAAAACCATCTTTATCCCAAGTGTGAATGCTGGCCTGGGGAAAAATCCCAAGCAGAATTTGCATGCTTCTCATTTCACTTTGCCTACATAGCAACTCTTCAAGAAATTAAAATTACTTTCTCCAGAAATTGGGAAGGACTAACTCAAAAAGTTTTTGTAGTTTCAGGCAGGCATAGGAGACTGAAAACTTTGCCAGAGAAATGAAGATGAAGTCAGTATGGAATGCAGAGGTTTAGGAGTGAAGAGGAGGAGATAGGCAAGAGTTCACATTTCACAGACCTTAAAAATCATTAATTTTGCACAGGGATAACATAGTCCTAGACAAGATTTGCCACTGAGGTCTGTTGTTGATGCATGTGTTGCCAAGGGCATGAGAATAAGGAAACTGATGGATGCTGTTGGCAGTACTTACTTATCTACTTGTATAACCCTAACAATTAAATTTAGGTTTCTTTTAGCACAGACGTCAGGACTAAACTCAGTTTTGCCTTGATGCAAAAAAAGCTTAGGTTTTTTCCCCCCCTTTTCCCCCCACTGTTTTCCTATTTTATTTTGTCTTTTTGTTTCTATTTCAGAGATCAAAGGACATAAACAAAGAACAAGATCTATATTTGGGGGGAAGGAACAAAGAAGGAGACAGAAAGTTTTCTTTGCTGTGTGTGGATAGCTTGCAAATTGTGATGATGGATAGAGAGACAATAACAACCCTTCTCTCTACATGGTTGTGAAAGGTGCAGGCTGAAGTCCCATACTGGATTTATAATCTCCAGTGTGTTCAGGATGAACCACATGGAGAAGCTCCATGGAAAAAGCAGGGCCAGACCATACACACTCCAATGTACCCCAAAGTTGTACCTGGGACAGAATTCACACTGAATCGTCTTACACTGGTTCATCCTTAGCATATAGCTTCTACTTATCTAGTGTCCAAACTGAAACAGTGACAATAAATAATCCCTATCCTTCAAATAAGAGAATTGGTCAAAATAGCATAAAATAAGATTTGTGCGTATTTTTTAATTTTCAAAACATTTTTAGTATAACATACACTTGGTCAACCCTTGAGTGCCTGACACTGAATGTTAACTTTCAGGCCAGATTCTGTATCCTGTGCAGCAGGAACCACAACTACTGGGCTTCAGCACAAGTGCAATTTATAATAAATACAGCAAGAGTAATTAACACAATAATATATGTGTTCCTGTTTCAAGGCACTCAGGTAAGGTGTACAGAAAGGATGAGATTAGGTAACAGGTCTGTGTGTCTTTGTGCTTAACATGTGTGGAAACTCAGAATGAGATGGAGGCCGTTGGATGCCAATCTCTTCACTAGCCTCACTTCCTCAGAAGGGTAAGATTTAGGTGTTCGATACCTTTCAATAAATATAAAACTCAGTTCTATATATTAGTGTGGATTCAAGATGCATCAGAAATGGCCTAGAGAGCTTACATTTTAACTGGACTACTGGCTTTACCTAGTTGCTTCAAATGGAAACAGACAATTAAAGAAAGTATTTTCTACATATTACTTTGTCATAAATAAAATAATGGCAGGACAGTTACATTCTTCTGCACTATACAGAAAGATCTACATACTAATTTTCATATGCTTTTTCATTGTATACGAAATTATTTGAGGGAGGGAAATAGAAATTATTAGAAATAATAATTTTATCCAAAAAATGTTTTTTTTTTAAATAAAAATGATCCCTTATTTCACTTTTGATCGTTAGCAACCACAATCTAATTAATGCCATAATTCTGCACTGCATTTTAGCTTCAATTTGTCATTGGTTTAAAACAGAAGTGACTGTAAATTATCTTTAATCTCGTGAAAATGGTACATAAAAAATAATAATATTGAAAATAATAGCATTAAGTTAAAAAAAAATCTCCATAAATCTTCATTACATATAAATGAAATATGGAGTTGGAGAGCTAAATGCAGTTCTTAAAAAGGCCTGTCTTGATTTTTAATTCTAGAGACTCACATTATATGTAAAACAAGATAAAATGTGCATTTTCTATCATCCTTCTTAATCATCATAGTAGTTACTATTGGCCAGACAAGTACTTATGAGGTATGGCATTGCTGTCGGCAAAACTATTTATCTGTATGACACTGTATGTCACTTTTGAACTTCGACTTGACATCCATAAAATTACATTTTCATCACACTGAAAGATCAAGCTTTCTGTGCTGACTCACTTGGGTCAACATTTTGCAAATGACTGGATTTACCACTTGAACCATAAACCCTTTGTGAATAATTTTGTGCATTGATGTCTGATAGCCTAAGGCACAGATTATAATTTCTGAACTAAAGAAGAGGTGTCAAAGCAAAATTAATTTCTTGTTTGCATATCAGATTACTGTATACTATTCCAACTTCCTTTCTCGTGTGGTGATTGTTAAATGTCTTACATACTGTTAAATTAGATGAATTTGCAGACACTCTTAAACTACCTAATTCCCTCAAGACTTATTTTTAGTATCTTTGTAGTAGTTTGAAAAATCAACCGCCCCAGTAGACTAAAAGCTTTTAATTGATAATGGATTTTTTCCTGGTGGGAAGTCTTTGGCTTGACTTCCAGGTAGTGTTTACAAACTCAGGAGAGATATGAATTTCAGATGAGCGTGCAAAATAGAAAAGCTACTGTTTGTTTCAATTGACTGGAGTGATTGGTGGTGTTTCATCTGTCTGAGCATCTGCAGCTTAGAGATGGATGAGATGTAACACACAGCTGGACAGCTGATCTCAAAAGAGCAATAGCCCATTGTGCCCTATATGCCCTGGTTATCCGAAATGCTAGCTGAAAGTCTGCACAAAACTTTTACATTAAGAAGTTTTATGTAAGCAACTGCAGGACTTGTCTTTTTTGGATGACAATATTTTCAGTAAAACAAAGCTGCACTGAAAAATGTTAGTTATCCAGGCTTTCCAAATTGTTTCCCTCAAAAGAAAATTAGTTATGCAAGCTTAACTGCAGCCCAAGGGAGGATATCAGGTGACTGCCTAGGATTTCTTTAAAGTTTACACAGACTGGATGTTGGTAGAAGTTGCAGAATCCCTTGGGATCTAGTTTAGCCCAGAACATCTCCATACCCCCAGATAAACCAGCCTTGCAGTAGTCTGGAGATGCTTTGTGGAACTGATATTCTAAGACCGCTTCCAGTGGTCTAATATCTTTTAGGAAAACTTCAAGCACTCTAGTCACTGGCTCGTGTGGGCAGTGTTTTATCCAAGAAACAGGAATGACTTACAGTAGCATCTTACCTAGAGCTCTACACCAAAGGACAGGAGTAGGCAAGGAGTAGGCACTATTCCCTCCATTAACCCACTTCACTGTAGTGTCACTGTGTATGGCGTGGTTTCTACATGAATGTGCCAAGTAAACCTCAAGCTCGGGTTTTATTTTCAGACAGGTACTGTCTGCATGTTCATCCCTCCTTCCAGTGTTGTGCTTTGTATTTGTAGCTAGGACAGTGTTGATAACACATGGATGTCTTGGCTACAGCTGAGCAGTGCTGCAAAGAACCAAGGCTGTCGTTTCCCACCCACGTCCCCAAAGGCCAGTCGGCTGGGGGTGGGCAAGAGGCTGGGAGGGAATACAGCCAGGACAGCTGACCCAAAGTGACCAAAGAGATAGTCCATGCCATGTGATGCCATGCTTAGCAACAAAAGCTAAGAGAGGCAAGGGAAGGGAGGAGGGAGAGTTTTGTCTTCCAGTGCAAGCACTACAAGTAGAGAGGCCTTCCTTCCCAGGGAGTGGCTGCACATCACCTGCTAATGGGAAGTAGAGAATAAATCATTTTATTTTCCTTTCCTTCTATGTGTGGCCCTTTGCATTTCTTTACTAAACTGCCTTTTTTTGACCCATTAGGTTTTCATTATATTTTCTTCCCCTGTCTTGCTGAGGAAGGGTGAGTGATAGAACAACTTGGTGGGCATACAGGGGCCACCACAGTTACATGCAAACTCACTTCTTTGCTGCATTCTTGAATGCAACTGGCAACACATCAGAGAACATGCTGTGTCTTCACCAGGAATTTTGTACAGTTTATGAAGGTATAAAACTTCCATTTAGCTTGTGCTTTTTACATGCCAGTGCAAAGAAAGTGAAAAATGAGCTGCCAGATGCTAGCATGAAGAGACATTCTGAACATCAATAAACTCAGTTTCCATCTTCTATAGGAGAATGGAATGAAAATAGCTGCCCACAGATGTAAAGCTAGGGATGAGTTGAGGAAAAGAAATCAACAGATCTTTTGAAAATGAAGTACAATCAGGAGCTTATTTGATGTATGACTGGGCATGATCAGCAAGGAGGAAAAATTGTCAGAAAAATTATGCACACAAATTTGTCTTCTTTGCTTTACTGTTATGCCAGGACAGATGATTTGAGGGAACTCAGGATTTGGGGTCTGGCTTCCTTCTTTCTTCTTCACACACCTATTGCTGGATGTCAACTACTCCCAGACAACTCAAGGTCTGTAATCCAAGGTTTCAATCAGTTATGGACTTTTCCTATATGTGAGTACAAGTCATGGTACAGCCTCAAAAGTGGGACAAGTTGATCTTTCAGAATCCTCTTCCATCACAGTCATAAAGCAAATACAGATGTTCTCCTCAGTAAAGGGGATGTGTAGGCCTATCTTTCTGATTAATTGTATAGGATGATTTCTTCACTGCTGCCATTCCTATATCTTCATTGACCTTAAAGGATACCTACATTCCCTAATACCCTTGAATTGGCAAGACTGTACCAGTCAGGCTGAGTTTACGTGTTACTTGAGAGATGGTATTTGGAGTGCTCTATGCAGTTTTGGGTACCTTTAAGTTTATATTTGTCGCAGGACACGAAGGAACACACAGACACCAGCTCTGAAAGAGAGAGACTGAGCCCAAGCCCCCCGCGAGGAGGGAGGCTTCTTTATTTTTATACACTTCTAGAAAACCTCACCGATTGGAAAATGACAATTACCACCCCTCAACCACATAGGCCAGAGGAGAAATCAACCAAATTTCTCCACCTTAGGAGAAGGAATGAAAACATTTGATCGGTTAGACATAACATGGCTTATGTTTACAGAAAGTGTGTGAGAACTCTTAGCTACAGAATTAAAAACATTGAAAAACTGTGAACAGCAAGGCAACATATATTAACCATAATTATATTTTAAATAATGTTAATATTATCATTTTAACCAGTAGGCACTTTCTATTTTGTTATTCTTCCTGAATCACTTTCTTTCTCATATAATACAGGGCGCTTTTTTTTCGTCATGCAGTTTTAGTAGAAGCCATTTGCACTCATACATCTTCCCATTAAATCATATTCAAAGTTGGGAATTGCATTTCTCATATCAGTGAAGCTTTCTGAAATCTCCCTCTTCATTTCTAGTAGCTATGTCAGGAACAGAAAAATCCATATCATGTGGTTGCTTAAAGTTTTTTTCCCTCCACTTACTAGAAAATTCAGTTTTACCACTGTCAGAGACTGAAAATAGCTCATGCCTCAAACATTGATATAAAGTTTTGCTCATTATAAAGAAGCTACAACCAAGGAAGACTCCCTGAAGACTGGGATTTTGAACTGCAAGTCAAACTGCTGATTAGATAAAGAGAAACCCATTGTTCAGTCACCTCAGGCGGAGGGGAAGGTGTGCACCCACAAAAGGCCAAAGCCTCCAGCTGCCATCCCAGCTGAGTTTGGGGTGGGGGGAGATCACAGCTCACAGAAGCCAGGTTTACACAGACTCCCCCCAGCCGAGGGGGGAGGAGGAGGTTTCGGGTGCGTGGCGTAACCTCTGCTCAGAGGCAATAAACACCCATCCTCCCCTACACAAACCGGCCCAGCTGTGGCACCCCCAGCCCCACAGGCCACATCCACGGGACTCTCACGTGAGAGGCTGTGTGCCACAGGAGTGCCCGCGATGCCACAGACCCAGAGTCTGCTGTGAGAGACTGCCCCCTCCCCAGGGGGACATGCCCGGACATTGCTACCTGGCCTGGGCATACAAACCCACCGGATTCTATGCTTTTGGGGGACCTTCACCATGAAGAAGATCCATCTAGAGAGGATCATCAGGACACCAGTGGGACCCACGGGGGGATGATATTGTTTCATCCTGTCTCTGCCCTGCTCTGTCCCCTCACCCCTTTCCCTATTTCTTCTTTTGTCTCTTTTCTCTTTCTTTCTCTCTCTCTCTCACACCAAATAAAACCCATACTATTGACTGGCACATGGTCCTGTTTGCACCTTAATTCGGGCTGAGGTATTTCTAAGAACCTTAATAATAATTGGATCCTAACAACCGCTCAAGTTTGTTGCCTGATAAATTAAACATTCACAGATTCTTTGCAAACTCAATGCTGTAATCCACAGATTGAACCTAGAGCATCATTTATTGTCTGTGGTTTCTGCACTGATTTTCATTTCTTTTTTCACCCAGCTTGCTGCAGCTTCTTAAAAGATTGATCTTGAAGCCATGCATGAAAGACTGTTTCTCATGATGAAAGCACACGGGCATTGTTGACTGCTGTGCCAGATTGAAGCTAATCTCTTGTCTAGGTTCTGACATATATCATCTGTACATGGTTTATATAGGTAGTGCAGGTTATATGATGATGATGGTTCCACTTCCTATTAGCAACAGCAGTCATCATCATTAAGAGTCTAGTCAGTCTGTCAGCAGCAGTCTTTACACGACATTGTTTTGCAGATAAATTACACTCAAGTTGCTTGATACATTGTGTAAGTGTTCTGTACGATAATAGTGCTTTGATTCATGTATTTCAGATACATCCTCAGAAACAGTTTCATGTTTTCATTTAAAAATTTGTAATCACCAGTTTTTTGGGAGAAAGTTAGCATCTGCCGGATGCCTCCAATTTAGTTATTTCTTTTTCAAGGTAGCTAATAAGAACTATGAAATCACCAAACTGAGTGTGAGTTTTGTCTCCTACTGGACGCCATAAAATTGCATTTTTTTGCTCAGTAGTTAAATTAATAACAGTTACATGCTGTGGTAGGCTTCAGTCATGGAAAATCCTGCCATTTCCTGAGCTATCAAAGATTTATATTTGCTTGTAATTTTCAGACTAGAGCTTGTGCAGTCATACACTTTCCCCAGTACTTCTAAATTAAAATCTCATCACAGTTGTTGCTCTCTTCCCCTCCACAGTAAATAAGATATGAAGGAATCACATGTTGTCAGCGGGATTTAAGAAACTACAGAATCCTTTACAGTGCTAAGCTGAGATGTGAACATGAAGTGTGCTTGCTATTGTACTTTGTGGAGGCACACAACACCTTTCCTTGTACCTGCTAATGAAAGTCATTATTGCATTGTAAATTCACTCTCACACTCACTGCATCTTAACTTCCCTATCTAGATGGTCTCTAAACAAACACATTTACTGTTACTTTATACCATCCCTAGCTACATATTTGAGACTGTGACTGAAAACTGAATGTTTTTGCTAACTGAAAAATGTTAAAATATGCATAGAAGGCAAAATCATTTGGATTCAGGACATGAAAAATGTCAGTGCACATTTTTGTGATTTCACCTCACAGCAAACAAACCGGATTTTTTTGCTGTTTATTTTATTTTTTGGGTTTTTGGTCTGCAAACAATGTTCCTCTCTTCCTATAAGTGTGAATAATTAAATTCCCTGGTCTGAACCTGCCAGAAGGTGTCTTGCCAGCATCACAACCTCTACTCAGGCTATACAGACACTGTGAGGAGCCCACATCCAGCTAGCGGTGACAGGACAGGGGGCAGGACCTGGGACTTACACTTCAGGGATGTGCAGGTGACTTGGCAGGAGCATTTGCACTACTTGGAGACTGCTGAGAGAGCTGGGGCACACTCAGCCCTGGAACATCCAGGTCTCTCCCAGAAAAGGTGTGCAATGGTGTAACCCACACTCCTGGGAGGGGATGTGCGTGTAACCCACATTGCTGGGAGGATAAATGTAACTGGTATTAGAACAGTTATTGCTAAAGATGAAACAAGAATGTTTTAGAGAATTACTACATAATCCTCAGAGCTCCAGCCATCCTGGATACAAGTTAAAGCAGCAAGTGTCCAAAAAAAAAAAAAAAAAAGTGATTATGCAATAAAAGGCTACATCCAGAAGTATATAATCTGCTGAGAAAGTGAATCTAGCTGAGGAGTTTTGTATTTCTTGAATCCTTCACTTTGCAACCTCAATAATTTATTTTCTTACTGGGAAGTTTCTTGTCTGAAGTTAAATATAAGTGTTACCCCAGAAGCCCCAAAGTGTTTACAACACAAAAGGACAGCTGCTGGTACAAGGATGTAGTCATGTATGGTATCACAGAACTAGAAGCCAAGCAAATACCGATATGCTTTTGTCACCACTTTGGAGGCTTGGCCAGCTGGCAGCTGGCAGGGCAGCTTTACAGGGCAATGGATGTCTTACCAGGGTAACTGCTGACCATGGAAAAAGGAGGCAGCAGATGATACCTCAGGGACACAAATAACTAAATTGGAAGGTGTAAGGCAGGCAAAAAGTAAAAGGAACTAAATCTTAAAGCATTTGCAACTTGACGGTGAGGACAAGGCCTTTGACCTTGACGTGGTGGAACAGGAAAAGCAAGTGCTTAATCACCCACACAACATCTTAAACAGCTGTTCTGGTTTTCATGCAGATATTCATACAGTCCAACAATTTGGTTAGCCTTTCAATTAATAAAACATTTTATGAGGTATCAGTTGTATCTCCAAGTTCTCATCTTTCATGTAGATTTTAATTACTTGCTAAACTTGAAGTCTTTCTTGGACTATACATGCTGAAAAATAATTTGGCCTTTCTGAAACAAATCATTAAAAATAACTTTGCACAGAATTTCCGATCATATAGAAGCACAGGAACAGCCCCTGCCTTAATAAAGTGTTAATATCCTGGGATAGGGTAAATTTTTATTTTCCAAAGGTTTCCAGTTTTCCCAAGATACTTTTCCTTAAACTTTCCTTCAAAATTGCTTATGACATAGAGGAAAATTTTCTTCAAGAATTATCCAACCATAGTATTTCCTAGAATTAGAGAGTTCCTTATCCACGGATGGTACTGTTCTGTTGTGTAGAAGTTAAGCACAGTGACAAGTCTCTCTCAGCTCTCAGATAAAGGAGATTGGTATGGTACTCCTATTAATCTCTAAAGACCCTCCACCCAGGCTCTACCTACACCAACAGTTGCACAAAGGCTGAATGTTTGAGATCAGCCAAAATGAGTGCTCACAGATGTTCCCAACATGACATTACCTGACTCCTGTCCATTGGTATGCCAAATTACCCTTTGATCCCAGGAATATTTCACACTAAAACAAACCCAATGGGTTATTAGAAAGAAAACTCACAAAGAGGAGTAGTGGTTACAGGACTCAACACTGCTCTGAATTTTTAACAGCCAAGAAATTGTATCAATATTGTGTTTTGCTGTCTTCTACATTCAGACATTTTCACACCTATATTTTATAAAATATTAACGTCAACATAGTGGGGGTCTAGTTCTTGCAGCTAATAACAGAACCTCAAGGAAAGTCACTACCAATTTATGGATGCTTGTGTGTCAGGTAAAAGACTCTGATAATTGCCTTTAACAGCAGCTGAGACCCTTGAACATCTTCAGGTCTTGACTTCCAAGTGCTACCGGCACAGAATGTGTCACCAACACCTGTTTAAGCGGAACACAAGCCTTTCTGCATAGCTGATATCAAAATGTTTGACACTTAGCAGTTTAGTATTAAGCTGCATTTTTTAATTGAATAAATTGATGGAACGAATGTAACATTAGTACTGGCAATGCTAGAGGTGCCCAGTAAGGATTAAGCACACAGCTGGCATCACCCTCAGGGTCCCCTGGCTCACAGCAGCACTCACAATGTGCCAGTTCCCTGGCACATATATAATGACTGATTTTCAGTGGGCACATTAACTAATGTGCTGAGACTACAAAGTAGAGCCTGTGGATGCAAGGGGATTAGTACAAGCATTTGCAAATAAATGATTACTGTCCTAGGTAATAAAAAAGTTTATTGTATTCCATATCTATACGTGCCCAAAATTGTTACTGTCTCTCTAAGACCCAGTGAGTCCATTAGATTCCAGCAACTTTGTAACTAGTGACTATTACTGTTATTTTTTACCTGTTGCAGTTTCATTTTTTTAGTAAACTGTTATTTTTTCACTTATATCTACTCTTATTTCTCTGTCTTTATTGGTGGAAATGGATTGGTTAAAACTAAAGGGGAAGTAACTCATTTTAGAGCATCCATCTCTAAAAATGTCATAAACCAAGACAATTCTATATCCTTGTATGTACTCAAATTAATAAACAAATAATGAGCTGGGACAAAAAATTGAGATCTTGGGAACAGATATCTGAGGATAAAAAAAAGGTGTACAAGTGCCTTCTGGTCTAAACATAGCACTGAAGGGATTTCTCATTTCACACAAGAATTAATTTTAAATGTTTAGGCATTGATGAAAGTTCAAGGCGAAAGTGACGTTTAGAAAATGCAGTGTGAAAAAACCATTTGGTCTCTGATTATTTTGATAAATAGAAGTGTAGGGAAAACATTTAGGTCAATATTTAATGAAATGTATTCATACATTTTGTCTAACATTTTAATTCTCATGTTACTTTTGTGCCTAGAATATGTAAGTGAACTATAGCTGGTGCTGAATGGAAATATGATAAAATATCATTTTACATCTTTTTTTGTTTGGATTCAGGATCCATATTTGTCAAGAAACACTGTTACAATCAAAGAGAATATATATTTGATAAATCTTTCTCTGAAAAAATATTCATATCCTGATTTTTCTAGTGCTTGTTGCTCAAGAAAAAAAATTTCCAAGAAGAATTCAGGGCTGCACTACTCAGATAATGTTTCTCAATAATATTGCAATAAAATATGTGGGGTTGGAATTAAAGACTTTTAATAGGTTTAAAACAAATACACCATTGGTCTGGAAATTAAAAATTAATCACTAAGAGTACAGAAAGGCACCATTTTTGATGCTAAACTAATAGTGGAAAGGCTTGGGGAAATAAGGAACAGTAATGCAGCTTTAATATTTTTGTATGCTGTTATCTCATTTAGTAAGTATAGATAAGCATTTTGTACCTTCTTTATTGTGATCAATCTGGCTTTCACAGTGATTCTGCACCACAGCAATCATCCACTGCAAAAATCCAGAGCATGATTTATTTGTTTTTTAAGTATTAACAGACACAATATAACTTTTAAAGAAATAATCTGATTACATTTGTTTGCTGTAAATCACAGCCATAACCACAGGAGTACATTTTCTTAGTGACAAACACACAGAAATTTGAGGACAACTTATTATTTTCTACAATATATTGAGCAAAGCTTTCCTTCGAGCTCCATAAAAATGATGTATACCAATATCTTACCTTGTAATTAAACGAAAGAGACAAACATAATTGTACAAATCTCATAAACCCACATTACTGGTTTTCTCAGCTGCTCTATTTTCTCTTTATTTCTCTGTTGAGTTGTTTCCTTAATGATTAGATTTGTATTGATGATCATTTCCCATTAATGTATTATGCAAAATTATGTTATATCAGTGGTTTTTTTCCCATTATTTCATTCGTGCATAAATATATTAAATTTTTTATGCAAAGACAGCTGCAAATTCAGATGACTGCTAGAATGGGTGAATAATGTTCAATATCTATATTAATTAAAGTTTGTGTCTTAATTTATACACTGACTCTAGCAGGCTGCAAAACATATGTAAATGTATGTAAAACATACATTTATTTTTAGCTCTATAACCAGTTTCTCTGAATGATTTTTGCTTGTGATTAATTTGTAAATAGCTTGTTAAAAATATAAACCAGGAAATATTGTTTTGTTCCACTCACAGGGTAAATTTCTGTTATCTGATTAATTTCACTTCTACATTTGGTTTTCCAATGCAAATGCACCTTTTCCAGTAAAAAATTATTTTATATAAATAATTTCCACTAAAATAGAAATCAAGTTTAATCAAACAGTGTATATATGAACACAAAAGAATGGATTTAGCATGATTGTGCAGTGGAATATCTATGAGCAGATTACATTTTCTAAATCTCATTAATTATTGACAAAAAATTACTTTTGATGACTTTTAAATCTGCAGATTTCTTGTAAAGCTTTCTCTGTGATTATATAAATAATAAATAGAGAAACGTGTGTTCACTGACCAGCAAAGTAGATGTGCTTTCCAGCACACTATGTAGTCCTATTTTAATTTTGCCCTGGTTTATTTACAGAAGTACCCTTCGTGCTGAAGCCAAGCTACAGAAGAGAAAGCACAGTGTATGCCCCAGCATGGACTCAAGGCTGGACTGTGCATGAGAATTCGAGAGCTGGAAGAGACTGCTGGGCTAGATGTGATCTCTACTGCTCAGCTGCCATTGCTCAAGCTAACATAGTATTTTTTCTTTTCTCACCTAAGCATGCAATACTTCTGGTGTAAATATTCATGTTTCAAAAACACTATGCACTTCATAAATGTGAAGTTAAATTTACACAAGGACTCGCAGGAAAGTTCAATATTTAACTATCAAATAGTCAAATAGTAAAATATTCAGGGTAATCAAATAAGGTGAAAGATGAGTACAGATTAGCAAAGTAATTTTTAAAAGTTTATTGCTAATGTTTGCTGTTTATTGTTACATGATAGTGCCTGTGAATCTCAGGAAATCCTCTAACATCACATAAGCATTTTTATCTCCACTAGGAAGGACATCTCCCCACAGATCCTTGCAAAGTTTGTTCCCTTATAACTTTGTCAGTGTGCTTGGGACAGTGTTGAAGTTTAAAGAATGCTCCTCGTAATCAGCTGTGTCTTGCTGTTGTCTATTTGACTTTACTTAAAAGAACAAAACCAAATCTTCGAAAAACAGGGAAGTACCATTTTAAGATTTGCATCATGCAGGTGTTGCAAGCAGACCTTTTTTTCACTTTGATTTTATGCTGGAATTCATTTGCTGCCCTGAACGTACTCAGAGATACTGACAGATATTTGGGATGTGGGCATGAGCACATCCAAATACAGAGAGGCCAAGCTGAGTGCTACTTCTCTCAGCTGGGAATTGGCATAGGGACCTGTGGACACACAAAGATGTGATGAAAAGGTGGCAGGAGTTTCTGGCAGGAAGTAGCATCTGTTTATCAGTCTGTTGATTGCAGGATTTGCCTTCTTAATGACTGGACATGGATAACTACCCTGGCAACATGATATCTAAGTATGCTGCTACAAACTGATAGCCCTGTTTAAGTGTCTTTTTCTTCACTTCTCCAGACATTGCCTGGATTTGTGAATTTAAATTAATATCTTAGCTGGAAGCACTTGCTTCGTCATGTTTGATGAGGAGAGCTACATATTTGTAATCTTGGCTTATTGTATCAGTTCGTGCACTGCACAGAAAACTGCAGAGAGGTACCTGTGGGAAGGAGGAATGCCATGACCCTCTTAAAAGAGCTTATTAGCATTATTTCATCAGGTATGCAGTTTTTCCATTTCTTTGACAGTCTGCCTGTTAGCATTCCTGTCGGTATTGCCAGACATCCCTCAGAACCACCCGCCCACACTGAAGGTGTTGTTCTGCCAGCTCTTGCAAGGAGTATTCCCCAGTAGAGAATAACTTCCTTCTTTAATCTACAGAAGTGGTAAAAATGTAATACCATCCTAGGTCTTAGGAGCTCTTGGATTTCACTTCTACTTCACTCAGATAACAAAGGAATCTTCTTTTCAGGATGAAAAACAGTGACCCTAATTTCAGAGTAAGTTTTATGTTCCCTTTTACTAGTGTTTCAATTTCGTCCTATCAAAAATTAGAGGAATCTACTTGCTCTTGTCTTTTTTTACCATTTTGTTGTAATATACCACCCAAGATCCAGCCACTATGTCTTCATCTGTTTAATCTGACAAGCCACATATAAAGATTCAGTTCAGTGTTTATCACAGTATGAAAGCTATAAAGCTCTGAAAAATGTAGTTTCAAACATAATAGAAATGGTGACATACCCCAACCTATTGTGGCAGTAACAACACCGCTATAATATAAAAGATTACCAAGACATATTGGCAGTCAAGGCTGCTTGCACTGCTATGATTGCTCTTTTTATAGGTATGGTAATGCAGCTCAGTTCCCAAGTATCATATGTTGGCAAATGAGGGTATAGTAGTCAGGAAATATTCTTCCACATGAAAAGACTTTTTTATTTGTATCTCAAAGCAGTGGTAATGACATTTTCTGAGCTGCAAGGCCAAATCTGGGAGAAGCTACCGGTCCAATCAGTTTTAGTTGTATCTCTCGTTCTAGGAAGGAAAGTGTTGTTGAGGAGAAATGTTTAATGTTGTTTAGCAAAAGGCTAAAGACAATTAACGGTGGAGAGTGACAGTTTTTGAGGTATGAAAATGTCTTTTCTCCAGAAACAGAGAAGGAACTTCTGGAATATCTGATGCTAGTATGCAAAGTACTGCCAACATACAAAGAGGAAAGTGATAAAGCGGATACTCAAAGTGTCAGCATTATGTTCACTGGGAATAGAGTAAGGAATATGTAGGTGGAAAAGGAGGAATATAAAAATCTGTTCTTATATATCTTGCTAGTGAAATGAATTTTTCAAGGATGCTTACTGCTAAAGATTACCTAAGGTTTTATAAATAAGTATGCAACAAGTGAAATTAAAAGAAGAGTAATAAAATAGTGTAATTACCCATGTGCCAGGGAGCAAGAAAATATAAGAAAAAAATCTACCGAAGAGTTGGGCATTTCAATAAACATTTTGGCATAGACATAGAGAGAGTCTCCAGGACTACCCACCCACAGCTAAATAAAAGAGCCCAGAAAGCTACAATCATTCTGCACAGTGTTGAGTCCTGGGTGTCCTCCAAGTCCATGCAAACAGAACCTTATGCTTCTGACTCATGGTTCTCATTCCTGCTGTTTTCTTAAGCTTAAAGGTCTGAAATATTTTAAGGGTTAATTTACAGCCCCTCATAGTGGCATGTTAGCAGTGTGAAACTGATGCTCCTTGCTTTTGAGGTGTGTTGTGTTTTACTTCACTAAGTTAGTGATTAAGAGACTATAGCTGTTTTAGAAACTGCAGGAACAGTTTTGAAGACTTGTCCTGAGAGGAGAGAAGCAAAACCTCGTTCAGCCTCACACACATCGATTTTGGAAATTGTCCCTGTTGCATAAAATCTCCCAACCCTTGCCCAGCTATCTCTCAAAAAGTGCTAATGGACGTGGGTCATTATCATGCCAGTTGTGTGCCAGCTACTTTGCACCAGGCATGATCACAGTCCAGCACTCTAGCTCATTCCTGCTCTCTTTTTAGCAACAGAGACATAGTTTAAAAGTCTAAAGGCATTAATTCCAAAAATCATAATAATGGAATAACTGGCACACCATCCATGAGTAAATTTAAAATTATTTTTCTATGATTCTCCTGTATGTCATTTTTTTTGAAGCTTTTATCTGTCTTCATACAATATCTTGCCTTCTAGAAAAACTGACCAAATTTCTCACTCAAGGTCTCATTTGGTCATTATCTCCCGTTTGAGTTGTGGCTATACTTCAAGGTTCTGATCATTTTTATCTTTCAAGACCCTAGTGAATGTTTATTGGTATTAGAAAGCTACATTAGTTTTTGTGTGCCAGTCACTGAGAGTACTGCCAGCAACAACGACATTATGCCCTCCAGCAAACACAAACTGCGAAGACTAGGAGGTCCTGTGTGACAAGGCTTCAGCTGTGTCATTCCTATTATTATAGATGGGTTTGAGACTTTTTTTAATTTCTAACCTTCCTTACAACAAGCAATAGTCATTATTTCCCCAGTGAGAACACAAAAGCAGGACATACAGTGGGTTAATTATTCAACAAGTAATTTTTGCATCCAAGGAACAACAAATATGGTGAAAAATAAATGTAAGTTGACAGTGTAACACATTAGAGTAGCAGCAATTACAAACAGTTAACATGGGGCCATCAGTCCTTCTTCCAGCATTTGCCAAGTTCCCACTGAAACAAATCTATAGAGCAAAAATATCTTCCCTCTCCACAGCTCTCAAGCTCTGTCAGTGCACCCCAAAGCTGGTACTAGCTCATTTTTAGTATTGTAAACACCTGTGAATTACTGAACTTGTGGTAATGAATTGTAGAATGAAAGTTACACAGAATGATAATGGCAGCACACAAGATGTCTAAAATAATCTTTGATGTCTCTTATATTTTCTCCTTTTTCTCTCTGTTTCCTCCTTATAGACAAGGCTATAAATCACGATTTTTTCTGCAAGACAAACCTATTCAGGATGTTTCCACAAGCTGCCTAACCAAAAGCAGACACAGCCAGATTGGGTGACCTGTGAAAACAAAATCTGAAGGTGAGGTATACAGGCTATTACTAATTGCACTCATGAGGAATTTATGTCTTTACTGAAGGCCCATCTTTCAGAGAAAGCAGTAAGTATAAACCTGTGCTATGTGACAGACAAAGACAAAAAA
>VXBT01005534.1:123688-164490 GCA_013400235.1 Oriolus oriolus
AAAAAAAAAAAAAAAAAAAAAAGCATGAATGGAAAAGAAAGTAAGCTTTTTTAAAGAGCAGGAGTGGAAAATACATTTTGACCATTCAATACAGAAAAAGGCCAGGGCTTGGTGAAAAGAGAGGGAAAAAACAGGAGAGGTCAATATTTGAACCATATGAGTTGACAGAAAAAGACTAAATATTCTATTTTACTGTCATCTTCTGCAATTTTACATGTTGATTTATTCCAATTATATACAAAGGGCATTGTCCAAAATTTCACAAGTACTGGGGGTATGGAAGAAAGGAATAAATTGTGAAACCACTGAAGAACAGGCACCTGCAGATGACGAGTCCAGAGCTGGGCAGAGGTAGAAGCCACCAAGAAGAGCACAGCTCCTGCCAAGTGTGCACAGCAAAGCTGCCAAACAGCTGCACATTCCTGATGACCAGCAGGTTCTTGTGCAAAACCGGATTATGGCATGAGAAATGGTCTGTGAACCTAAAAAAAAAAGAGTTCTCAAATACTTCTGAAGTCACAGAACTGGAATTTACTTTCAAAAGACTTAGACTGAAAAATTCTTCATTATCACTTTTCGATAATTTGAGCTGCTATTTTTCATCCTCAATACCTCAAGGCAAAATGGCCTTTCCCTCAAGAGGAACACCAATGTGATTACCAAAAGGCAAACTGACTGAGCTTCATTTGTACTTTTGCGTTCAGATATAGCAAAAACTTAAGGAATTGAGATCTGACACTCTTTCTTTTTTCTACCTAGATCCCCTGATCCTCCTTCTTAACTTTAATACGTAAATGTATGGTGTGTCTACAGACATACATAAGCACATGTATCTCTATTTCTATGTTCACACAGACACACACATGCCCACTGCCATTATGCTAAGGGTCATAAAAGGAATCATTTGAACATCTGATCCAATTTACTTTTTTTTCCTCTTCTACATACATACTGAGGTCCCCAAATTAGATTTTACACACATTCAAGAACTACGTTTTTTTTGAGCTCTCTTCTTTTACCTTCTTTTTATTTGCAATTAGCACCAACATAGCCTGCAGAATGAATTTTTCTTAGCAATGCAATTACGTGGCATGTACTTAAAATGAAATTAAGTAGTCCTACAATTTATGGTGGAGTCCTTTGACCATTCCTGTGTAAGGCTGGTATCAGTGAAGTCAAAAATCTTCAACAAAAGCAAATATGTCCTGTTATGTTCTGTTACAGATTTAAATCAAGTAGCTCCTTTGAAGTGAAGGATTTATATTGACATAAAATCAATATAAGAATCAAAATCCAAGCCTGTAAAATGTAAACTACGTCCAAAATTGACACGAATTATTTAAGTCCATTGATTTCTTGGTAGACAACCTATGAGGTGTGAATGGGAAGCATTTTTTCTTTAAACATATTCTTGAAAAGCTGCCTGCTGGTCTTGGCTTTCTGGGTTTTTTACTTTGGCTGCCAGTGAAAAATGGTTAATGTTGAGCCTAGCATCGTGAATTAAGGCCAAATTACCACATACCAGACCATTAACTCATCTCATTACTCAGTTAAAGTTTTAGTCCTGAGAGGGGCTCAGCACTCTCAGATTTCTTACCTGCTTGTCAGGTGAAGGATCCAACTGAAGTAAAACAATATCACAAACTCCTGTACAACATCTGTTTTGAAGCTCCCTGTTGAGCCTCAGCCTTTGCAGTTATGTGTTGAATTACGGGCACACTTTTGGCTCATTTAGGACAGGTATAGGATCAGACTTTTCAACAGGCTCATCCTACTTTGTGACACTGTGGATGCACGACAGGCACCACCCTTTCAAAGTGATTAAGCCAGATCTGCAACTGCACGGTAATGAGGAACTGCAGAACAGGGGCTCTAGCACATTACAAACCCCTGTGATGTGTGAGAGCTCTGAGTGAGTTGGATCCATCTTTAGTCACACAAAAATTATTTTATAAGGCTTTACTTGTTAGGAAGAATAGAAAATATTTCTGCCTTTATTTGGTCGCCCATGCACAGGTCTTTAACGCCATTCTAGATGTCTCAGGCTGTCTCAACTGGAAAGCCAGAAGTATGAATAACTTTTGGGTTTGGGGTTATGTCTGCCAGCTTTATATGGATATCTCTCAGATACAGCAAGGTATCTACTTCAAAAGGTATTAAATGCTTATTTTTAAATTACTAGATCAGACCTTTTCACTATGGAATTCATGCCATGTCTTTGTCTGTCTATAATAGGATAAGTAAATCAAGGTGACTACTTCTTGTTATTGTCTGCAGGTGCTTTGCTTTTTCTAGGTGACATTCAGACAGCAAAGAAAGATAAGGTGATTCCTCTCAATGTTTCACAAATGAGGTTTGTGAAAATCTGATTTTTTTCTAAATATTTCGATTATGCTCCTGGAACTTGGGGGGAAAGATCATAAACTATGACGATCCTGATGCAATCCATCTTCCTCACCCTTTCTCAGTTTCTCTAATAACAGTTCCTCTACTTGCAAAATGAGGAACCAACAACCCCCCCTTTAGGACTGATGACTAGAAAATACATGTAGGAGGTAAGTGTTAGTATCCGTACAGACTTTCTCAGACTCGTAATATTTACTTATTACAAGCAGTAACTCATCAAACCACACTAAAACAGGACGCAATCATCTTTCTCCGTGCAAAGAAATTGACCTGGTTTAAATATTTTGGCACAGTTCCTTGGGCAAACGCTGCACTCTATGTTACAATGCCTTTTCTTCTAGAACAGGGTGACTGCAACAGGGGTTCTTGGCAGGTTCAAACTGAGGGGAAATGAGGAGGAGCAAATTGACTCCTGCATCAGCACTGGATGGATAAGGACAAGGATAAGGACATTTCTGAGTCATGTGACATGGATACAGGCCATATCTATATAATTCCTTCTTCAGTTATTCATATGAAGCTGCTTTTTCATTCAGGGGTAGAAAATAACAATATACAATCCCCTAAATATTGGTCCTGTACATATCCCTGTGTAGAGGAGTTCTCATGGAGAAACAAATGAGTTCTGAATCTAATACTTTCCAATTAAAAAAATAATAATTCTCAAATTACAAGTAATTCTAAGGTAAAAGTGTATAGGAGTCCTGACTAACACCATATTCTGGCAATTAACTTTCCCAGGGAAAACAAATGGCACAATTTCTAAGTGTGGAAGACATAAGCTCCTACAGTCCCCAGCAGCTAGGTGTGCTGAGCACAATGGCTGTTATATGCTTCTGGCCGCCTTGAGGAATAACACTGAGCATGAATTTAAGAAGAGGGAAAGCAATGAAAAATGTATAAACCCATTCTTTAAAAAAGAAGTTAATCTCTGCTAGAAGGCTGGTTCATGTGCAGACAAAAATATGAGAGTACAGGAACTTCTTACACTATTAAGCCTCGTCTCCTTTTATCGTAGGTAATCAGTTTATAAGACCTGATAGATAATCCCATCATTCACTGTCTTAAATGTAGGCAGGAAATACTTACCTGAACATTAACATGCTAAAGCTTCAACAGGATTGGTGATATATATTTACTTTATGAGGGAACTTTCTATTTGACACTTGCAAAAGCACAGGGGAAAAAAATCAGTGTTCAAGTACTTCAACATGAGGTTCATTTATCATCCGTTTATCAGACTTGGGGATATAGACCTTGGTATGAAGGTATAGACTTAAAATAGATTTATCCATAATTCAGTTGTGACAGAAACTCAGTGCTGAGAGAAATAGGTACCCACAGAATAATATGCTTTTGTAAACTGCATAAGCAACTGAGGATGAAGGAAGCTTTTGCTTCATTACCTCAGCAGTTGTGATCTGACCTTTTGGCTACAGTTGGTAAAAAATTCTTTGTTCTTCTTTGCATACCAAGAATTAACATTTTTCTAAGCTCCTTGATCTCAAGCTTAGTAGATTGCAAACAGTTTTTCAATGTCACATTTCTATAAGAGTGTTATAGAACAGAACTAATTGCTGCCTGTAGTGGATGCAATTCCATTCGCAGCAAGATAAATTGGATTTCTAAACTGTGGTTTCCATTGTGTGACCTCCATGTATCATAAGAGTTACCCTGATGGGCACAGCAGTGACCCTACTTACTTATACACTGCTTTATGCAGAAAGCATCATCTTATTTTGCTCACCAAAGGAAAAGACAACAGGAACCCCAAAGTATAATTGTAGACTGCCATCTGTTGGAAAGAGTTTAAACAGAGTCACAGAATTGTTTAGGCTGGCAAAAAGACCTCAAAGACCATAGAATGCAAACATTAATCCCACACTGCAATGTTCACCACTAAACCATACACCCAAGTGCCACATCTACACATCTGGAATACTTCTGGGGATAGTGACTCCAGCACTTCCCTGGGCAGCTCGACCAAACACCTGGCCATCCTTTCAGTGAAGAACTTTTTCCTAATATCCAATCTAAACCTCCTCTGAAATAACTTGAGGCCATTTCCTCTGGCCCAGTCACTTGTTACCTGGGAAAAAAGACTGAAACCCACCTTCTACAACCTCCTTTCAGGCAGTTGATGTATACTGGCCTCTTATCAGACCCTTCCTGGAGGAGTAGAAAGCATGACTTCTGCTCATGGATTCAATGATCATTCTGTTTCAATGCTGGAGCTGTATTTTGGCTACTAGGACCAATAAACTATTCAACTTCTTTTTCTTTGATTCTCTGGCTAGAAGAACAATGTTTTTCTCACACAGAATTGTAACTCCTAACATTAAAAAGATGTACCAGGCAAATTTTTAGTTTTGATATTTCACAAGCTTATACTGTAATTGAAAGAAAGGAAGAAATAAGAGGAAAAAAGTAGTCCTCACTGTTCTAAAAAGTCCAGGGAGCAGAATTTAAAAGAATTAAACCTTCTGACTTGGCAGGCTCAGAGGTTTGAAAATAGTGGCACAGTTTTGAGCTGGAAACCAAACATTAAAGGTGTGCCCTAGGTAGTGGGAACAATATTTTTAAATTTATTCATTAACAACCGGGAAGATGGAACTAAGAAAATCCTCACTAAGTTTTGAAACAATGCCACACTTAGAGAAGGGGTTGATATACCAAAGGGTCATGTTGCTACTCAGAGGTACCTTGACAGGCTGGAGAAATGGGCAGAGGAACCCCATCAGGTTCAGATACCAGTACTGGCTAGCTCCAGCCAGCTGGAAAACCACTTGACAGAAAAAGCCCTGGTGATCCTTGTAGGCACCAGGCTGTACATGAGCCAGCACTGTACCCTTGCAGCAGGGTACAAGGCAAACAGCTGCCTCAGCTCTATTGGCAAGGGCCTTGCCAGCAGGGAGAGTGATCCTTCACCTCTACCCAGCACTGGTAAGACACACCTGGAGTGCGGGGTCCAGTTCTGGGCTCCCAGTACAAGAAAGGCAGAGGCATACTGGAGCAATGTGCTGTGCTCCAGTGAAGAGTCATGAAGATTGACAACAGGACTGGAGTGTCTGTCACATGAAAAAAGTCTGAGAGAGCTGGCACTGTTCAGTCTCGAGAAGTGAGGTTCCAGAGGGATCTTATCAATGTGTATCAATACATGGTGGAATGGAATAAAGAAGATGGAGTGTGACCACTTAGTAGTGACCACTGAGAGGACAAGAGACAATGGACACAAATTAAAAGCCACGAAATTTTTTCTGAACACAAGAAACTGTGAGAAAAGTCAAATATTGGAACAGTTTGTCCAGAGAGGCCACTAAGTCCCCATCTACTCTGTACACAAAACCTCACCTGACACATCCCTCAGCAACCTATTCTAGCTGCCCCAACTCTGAGCACAGGATTGGACTAGGGATATCCAGATGTCCCTTCCATCCTCAGCATCTGCCATGCTCAGAAAATGGCTCAACTGAAAATCTGAGTGGTTGTGGCTTTTTTATTAGAAGCAAGTATAGTTTTGAAAGATTAAGGTTGCAATACTGCAATTCCACAAACAGGTCATTAGTTCAACACAGAACTAAAAAACACTGCATCTATTAATCAGGTACATCTCAGGGATTTAAATAAAAACCTGTGGTCTGAAAAATTTATATGAACAATATAATTCAGACCATGATTCACAGTAAATGTACTGATGGACTATGAGATTCCATTTCAATTTAAAGCAAACTACTGTCATGTATAAAACAGAAATGATATTTTGAGCCCTTGTATTAAGAAAGAAATTCTTGAAGGATCAGATGACTCAAAGGATTATCAGCAAGGATAAGGACTCTTGATTGTCCTGGATGACACTGAACAAAATTCCTTATAGTTTCATGTCTAGGTGTTGAAGTAGAAAATGTCTTGAAACTCTCACTTTGTGTGGACAGTGGTCAGTGGCTTGACACCACTCTAACATAGAGTGTGTGAATATCAGAGCTCATTCAACACCAGCTGTGTTGCTAGAACTGAATTTTCCTGCATCTAGTAGGAAATACACCAAAATTTCATTTTTCTTTAACACTAGTGTCAATGACTTTAAATTTTGTGACAATGAAAATCCAATTCAAGAAGAGACAACAGGAAGATTAGGGGAGCTGTGAGGAATCAGCAGTTTCAAGGAGCTGTAGTAAGGGGCTGGGAGCAGTAACACAGAGCAGAGTTAACAAGCATTTACAGGCTTTCAGAAGGGAGTTTCTCTGGTGCTCCTGGTGCTAGCACAAGGCTCACAGACCAAGAGCAGACAAAATACTAGGCTACAAGTAGCTAAATTTCATCCTGCTGGCTTCCCCTCTGGCTTCCTTCCTTTGTATGAAACACACACTTCACTTGTGATAACAATTGATAGAGCACTCACTGAGCTCAGTAATTAAATCACTTAGTTCGGTTGAAATAAGCTTGATTCACCTAAAATCAACTAAAAATATAAAATCATGGCAGACAAGGCTAGATGCTCTGAATTGCCACCTGCATTGTTATCTGTGGTATTTTACATTATCATTTGCTTACTTGTGCCAGTTCTGAGGTGAACTTCCTTTCTTCTCCGGTCTGCTTTTCTTATTGAAATTGTCCATAAATCATCAGGACTGCTGCAATAAAATTTGACCTTCATAATTCCCAGCTGAAAGGGCACAAGAATCCACAAGGTTCACTTAGAATGTCACCTAGATTTAGCTTCCCTGATCCATGTGGGGAAAACACATACCTCCCTGATGTTCCTCATCATCATTTAGACATATTTTAATGTCATCTATGTCAGATCAATTGTGCAGGATTCTTGTTCAAATCATAGATCACCATGACAAAGACTCTTCCTGCTTGACAAAGAGTTCCAGCAAGTGTGAATTATTATAACATTATTAATCTGCCTCAGATTTTTTCACTCAACCGTTTTAAAGGCTTATTTGTGTCATCTTCTAAGGAGCTGTGACTGTGGTAGTAACAGAACTTGGTAATACTCTTGCATTTTATTGCGGCCTAAACATATTTAGCACTCTGTCAGACAAAGAATTAATGAGCTACAACTTATACAAATCACATCAGAGGTCAAATCTTGCTCCCAAATCCACACAAAGTAACCTCACTGAAGTATGAAACCCTGTTACAGAGCAGTTACAGTTCACCTTTTTTCCTCTCTGATATTCCTGAAAGCACAGGAAGCACTGGAAACTCAGATCTTTACCTTGTCCATAGAACAAGGCAAGCAGGCATGACAATGTGTCTCTTGACTTAAGGACAATTTATGTAGACTGCTTTGAAGGTTGTGAATTTGGTCTGTTCTGAACTCAGAGTGAGGAGCAGGAGATTAGATTAGATTAGATTAGATTAGATTAGATTAGATTAGATTAGATTAGATTAGACTAGAGTCCTCGGACACTCTCCTTAATTTACCTTAAAATGGGCCTGTATATGTGAGCACCTTCAGTGACAACAGTTCTTACAAGATAGAGGTGATCTACCACAAAGAGATGGATTCCAGAACATTCAAGGCAAGTCTAACAGCACACAAAAACCCACCAACCCACAAATTAGGTACTTCCTTTTGGAGTCATGGTTTACAAACTGGTCTTGCACGTTATAGTCTGACAATACGTATGGGAATGGTTCAAAGCTTCACCATGGCAGTTTCAGGCTAGATACTGGGAAACATTTCTTTACTGAGAAGATGGTCAAATACACAGAACAGCCTTACTAGAGAAGTGGTCAATGCCCCCTGTCTGTGAGTGCTCAACATGCATTTAGACATTCCCTTAATAAAATGCTTTAACTTTTGATCAGCCCTGTACTGGACAGGCAATTGGACTAGATGATCACTGTAGGCCTCTTCCAGCTGGAACTGTTCTGGTTTGTTCTGTTCTATTTCAGTCTACCCCAGCCTAGTCTAGTCTAGCCTACAGATCCTATATTTTAAAGGTCTGTGTTTCAGACCTTTTGGCCTAAAAATGTTTCAGCCTTCATTTTCTCTTTTTCAAACTGTGCACCAATGCAGACCTGTCTCCCACAAACTCTGGCGTCCTTGTGCCCATCACTCCAGACCACTGCTATTGCCACCATATTTCTCATTGCTTCTGGATGCTAAAGGAAGATTCAGTTTGGGGCATCTCACACCAGGATGAGTGAGGTCAAAATAGACTACTACACAGGACTCAGGATAGTTTCAAATGGAAAATGTGAATGATTTCTGAACTGGGATTGAGACATACTGGGGTAGATGTGAGACAAAAATAGTGGATGATGCAAGGGATGAAGACAGGTAGTGCTGAAAGTGAGGAAGTTGATGGGTGCAAGTTGGCCTACGTGCTGATGGAAGGGTACTGGGACAATGTGGAAAATTCCTTTTCGTGGCAGGTCTCCTGGCTGTCATTTGTGAGTGTGACAGCAAAAAAAAATACATATATTCATTGAAACAAGGACAGGACACAGAATCAAAAAAAAAGAATTATTCATCTTTTGTGGGCCAGGTTATGAAAGAAAGCACAGGCCTCAGATTAGCTTTTTGATGCAAAGGTCTTTTGCTGGATTTCTAGTCATAATGGACTAGAGATGTATAAAAGAAGTTTTCTTTTAACGCTTTTTTGTTTAAATACTGTTCTCAATGCTTCTTTGACAGTGTTAGAAAATATAATTTTGTTTAATTTCTGCCAGAACACCCTTATAATTAGCTCTTAATTACAGTTGTGGCTGAAGTGACCCTCATACAGAAAATTCTTATTTTCTGCTGTTAAATGTTCTAGAACAAATAGACCTTTCGGGGTGTTTTCTTTTTTATATTTGGGGAGGTTTTTTTGCTGTTGTTGGGTTTGTTATTTAAATATTCAATAAAATAAATTCATGTAGGGTGTTTCAAAATCACGTAGATAAACAAGATAGTTCACTACATTATTTTGGGGGCTTGGTTTTTTTTTAATAAATCTTGTTTGGTCATCCAGGCCTGTATCAGCAATAGTGCATCCTGCAGGACCAGGGCAGGGACTGTCCCCCTGTACTCAGCACTGGTGAGGCCACACCTTGAGCGCTGTGTCCAGTTCTGGGCCCCTCACTACAACCAGGACATTGAGGTGCTGGAGCAGGTCCAGAGAAGGGCAAGAGAGCTGGTGAAGGAGCTGGAGCACAAGTCCCATGAGGAGCAGCTGAGGGAGCTGGGGTTGTTTAGCCTGGAGAAAAGGAGGCTCAGGGGAGACTTTACCACTCTCTACAACTGCTTGAAAGGAGGCTGTAGCAAGGTGTGGGTCAGTCTCTTCTCCCAAAGAGAAAGCAACAGGACAAGAGGAAATGGCCTCAACTTGTGCCAGGGGAGGTTTAGATCAGATATTAGGGATCATTTCTTTACTGAAAGGGTGGTCAAGCAGTGGAACAGGCTGTCCAGGGAAGTGGCTGAATCACCATCCCTGGAAGTATTTAAAATACATGCAGATGTGGCTCTTAGGGACATAGCTTAGTGGTGGACTTGCCAGTGCTGGGTTAATTGTTGAACTCCATGATCTTAAAGATTGTTTTCATGACCTAAATGGTTCTATGATTCTATAACAACTATACACTTGTCCTCATAAGAAATGCAATACAAATATATGACAGTAAAGCATTGTCTATGGGTATTTTTATGTACATAGACAGATGACAGTAGAGAAGTGCAAATATTTGTAGTTATAGCCAGAGTATTAAATTGCACTCGGTAGTGATATCTGAAAGTAAAGAGCATTAATTTGCGTATTTACTTTGCCCAAAATCATGACAAAGAAAATTTATGACAAATTAGGACTGAGATGTTTTAATAAAACAAAAGATTCTTCTATTCCCCCTAAAGTGTTTGTCAAGATGTTGTTATTATGTTAATCATTTTAATAAGGCAAAGAATACCATTAGAAACCATGAAGATTAGAAATTGCAAGAAAAGAGATAATGTGCTGTTTCTTAACACTAAAAGCTAACCATTAAGGCTGTTTCCTTTGTGAGTATGTAACTGTGAGAGCCTCAATCTGCAAGGGTTTCCCAACCCACAAGTTGGTCGTGATAATGGGTGCATAGGATTCAGTAATACACAAGCACACAGAGTTTTTATTACAAACTACTTTTAGGGTATACACTTGTGATTAGTAAAGCAAACATATATATATAAAAACACATACACAATTATATATATATTTGCAAGCTACTATGAATTGCCACTAGCCAAGAACAAGTTGCTTAATTACTTATATGCAAGTCTATATAAATATTTTTCCTTCAAATTATTGCCAAAACAGTCCATTTAACTGTTTCCAGGAATGGGGACAAAACAAGTGTGTAGTTAAGTTCACGCAGGGGTAATTCTTGGAGAGAAAAGCTCATTTTGGAAAGAGAATTACTTACTTTTATACCTTTAATACGAATACAGAAGTGGGCGTAGGACACCAGTTCAGTTGCTGAGTTCTGCTTTCTTAGGAGGTCAGTTTTTAGGTTATAACAGTTTCTTTGTACTGCAGGTTATGGCAGTTTCTTTTTTTATGCTTATCAAGCATGCTGCAGAGCCCCAGCTGTACCTATCGAGGCCAACCCAAGCTCCCACTTGTGCTTGTTCCAGATTCACGGGCTAGCAGTTGCTACACTGGCAGAGATCTGGTCTGTCAGTATTTTAGCAGATGTCTTTCGTCAGTAATTTTCCCTATTATAACCAGGTGACCTTTATGGCTGCTCTGACAGAGTACATCTTTTCACTGATGTTAAGTTGGTCACACACAACGAGGGAAAAACTGGAAACTGAATGTGTACTGCTTTGTTTGTATAATGCTTTAATTTCCTTATCTTCTTGTCATATCCTTGATGCTGAAGCTTTCCATTAAATCTCTGATTTACAATACCTGAACCTTTAGAGGGCTCATATTGAAGAAAATAAAATATAAAAAATTGACTTTTGTAAACTTACCAACAGGCAAAGCAGTCACACTCCAGCACAGGTGCCTTTAGAAATAATAAATATAGCTTTCAGCTCCATCTGACATTCAGTATTTATGAGGAAACTGGGATGAAAAGCTAGTTTTGTGGTAAATTCACAATAATGTACCACACAAAAATGTTTCAGAGTTGTATCACTGAATAGTGTTAGCAGCTTCTACTGAGAGTCGGTAGCACACTAATCTTCCCATTTTTAATATTTTATTATTTTAATATTTTTATTTTAATACAAGTCTGAGACTGAAATTGTGATTTGTCTCCAGTGGGTCAGACTCTGCAGAAATATATACAGAACTACAATGCATGCCTATAGTCAAAATCTTACATCTTCTAAAGCCCCCAAAAACAGACACAAAAGTTTCAGAAAGCCTCAAAACATTCAGGCAAAGTTACTGTGGTAATGACTCTTAAATACCATGTTACTTTATCATCCTAGTGTTTGGTCTGGGATGTTAATTGCTTCAAAAAAATAATCCTGTAGTCTCTTTGTGTCCTTTATGGACTAACTGCTGTCCAACAGAGAAGACCACATTAAGTTTATTTCCACTGTAGCAGAAAGGTTCAGATTTTCCTAATACATGACATTTGCTTCATGTAAGGAAAAGGAAAAAGTGATTATAATAAAATTAAGGAATAGATATAAAAGTATGATAATAAGAATGTGTGGGAGCGAAAGGCAGAAAGTGAAAAGAGAAAATCTTTTATCTTACACATTTTATGAAAAGGAAACTTTAGTTTAAACAAATTTAAAACAAACAAAAAAGAAACAAAACTTTATCAAGCTGTAATAAGAAGAGAAAATGAAAAATTTATTATCTGGCTAAATTGAAACTGGAATAAAAACCTAACTGTGTTTTTTATTTTCCAATTTGCAAAATCTTTCATTTAGAGAATTAGCTTCAAATTAATTGAATAGTTTATATGCTACTAACAATAATTTCCTATGGTTATACAGCCAAATTGATCCTTAAAATAATGGACAGATTTTATATGAGAGCTATAGCCATAAAAAATTTCAGCAGATGGAGAATCCTATTTTTAATCATCAAAGCACTTAACAAGGAAAGTGAAATCAACGTCTGAGCACTTATCCAGTAGAAATTCATGTACATTTTACATTTGCTGTTATGAACCCAAATGACCCAACCCAAGACTATGACTTCATTTTTTCAGTAATGCAAAAAAATCTACAAGCCATCAATTGTTTAACTGGTAGGATCTAACATTACAAACTACGCAGAGTTGAAGAAGAGAAGACACAAAATACAAACACCAACTATGGCAAAAGGTAAAGTCTGGACATAAGTCGTAACAGCATATTGCATTTTGCATGAAAACACACAGAAAATTCCACAGAAGTTGCATAGAAGCTTTATAAATGTGACAAATCCTTGTCAAAATGGTAGCAGAACTCTTTAAAGTTCACAAAAGCAAAGCAGATTATCACAGTAGAGTAAAACATATCATGGCCCAGGGCTAAATGACAACTTTTCTGACAGCTGGATGTGCCAGAGGAAAACGTCCTTTCAAGGATGTGAAGGCACACTTGCCTAATGGAAGTTAATAACCAGCTCCTAGTGTGAACTGGCTGGAAACAAGAAATTCTGCTTGACTGGAAATTCTGCTTACTTTTGTTTTAAATTTCTCCTGAAATGAAAACAAAAATCTTTTCTTTCCCTTTCCTCTATGGTATGAGGATTTTCAATTGTCTTTAATAAAAAAAAAAAGAATTAAAAAACCAGCTTTATTTAAGTTCTTTTTTAATTATTCTAAAACCATAGTGGACCACAAAAATAGAAGTTTGGGAGTATGGGGTTTTTCTAAACTTGGAAGCAAAAAGTGGTTTTGTGGACTCTGGGTCTGTGCACTTTACTGCAGAACACCCTGGTATCAGTTAAGCCCAAGAGTCCTCCTTCAGGGAGCACAGGGTTAGGGATCTGAGAACAGCGATTGGACCACTTTCTGGGAAAAAAAAAAAGAAATGTTTTGATTTATTTATGATTTATTTATTTCAATGGACAGAAAATGAAATTTCCAATAACAAGTCAGTTTTGATCATGATCTCTGTTCATGATTTATTTCAAAAGCTTAGTTTTAGCTCCTTCTTTGAGGATTTAGGATGATGACAGTGCTCCTTTCCTAACAAGACACATTTCTCATTGTATAAACTAACCCTTATTCTGTCTTTTATAAAGCCTCGAAGAGTTTAAAATATTTTTCTCACTGCAGTGAAGGTAGATAGGTCCTACTATGAAAATACATATCTTAAAATGTCCAATTCAAATTTAGAATACATAGCCACCAAAATCATTGCTGAGATCTAACACACTTTCAGGAATAAATGTGAGTATAAGTTCTAGTTGCTGAGTGCATTGGAACAACATTTAGAGGATGTCACCATTACATTTTGCTTTCAATTACTGAGAGATTAAGGAAATTTTATGTTTCTTAAATCACCTTGATATTCAGCAGTTATATTATGTTGACTTTCCTGTATCTTCCAATGTTTCTTTTTTTCATTGCAGAACTTAAACTGTCCACCTTCTAAAATTAACACTACCCCAGGTGATCTCTGGTGCAGCCTCCTGCTCTGGGTCACATTTGAGCTCAAACTAAGTTGCTCAGGGCTTTTCCAGCTGGGTCTTGAAAGCTTACAGGAAAAGAGGTTTCCCAGCATCTGCTCTGGGCAGCCTGTCCCTCCCCCTGGCTCTCTCTTTATGGGGATTGCCTCTGCCCCCCGCCCCACTATGTCAAGTCAGAATGCCCCATTTCAATTTAGGATCCCTATTTCTCATCCCTTTTCCACATGAAGAGATTGATTCCCTTTTCTCAAAAAAGTACTCTTAGTTTTTGGAAAACTCTTTGCATTGCTCCCAGATTTCTCTTCTCTGGTTTTCATGAGTCCTCATGTTCAGTAATTCTCCTACGAGACATTTGACATCAACTTGCCAATAGAAAAGATTTTTTTTAAACTCCATCAGCATGAAACTGAAATACCTCTTTTTCATAAATCTTACAGCTATTAATGGCTTATTTTTCCTGTAAAATATCAGAAATAAGGGAAAGCAAACAAGTACATCTCTAAGCTGGTTTTCATGCCTGATCTTGTAAAATATGACGTGCTAAAGAAGGACGAAGAAATATCTCTGTGTTCATCGACATAATCATTGCTTTTTCTTAGTAGAAAGTTAGATTATTGTTAGCACGAGATTATATTTGTTTATTTTTCACTTACACTTCTGCTACTTCCTTCCATTAGATACAGAGTCCAGGGATGAAATCCTGGTCCTTTATGTGATAGCAGGAGTTCTGCTATTGACAAAGGGGAATAGTGGAAAGCTCACCTCTGTTGACAAAGTGGAGTCTCACAACTGACTTCACACTTTTTTTTTTTCTCTTTTCTCCTTTTTTATATCAGAGTGAATTTTTTCTATCCTATTTGAAATTTCTGCAGGAATGTCTACAATTTAAAACATTTAAGTTAAAAACATACTGTATAGATAAAGTTTAGTTTATAGGTATTGTGTATTTGGCCAGTTGAGGTAACTTTTCATAATTTGCTTGAGATTCCCCATTTTTACCAGACAGGGAGCTACCAGGAATTAAGTTCTGTATGTTGGAAATAGCTGCAAAGGTTGATGTGCAAACATTGGCTTTACTGGCAGGAATTCTGGGGAATAGTTCTGCTGAAAAACAAGAGGCACTGGTTTCAAAATGCACTGGTTTCAAATTCAAAGGTATTTATGCATGTTTTTCATTATTTAATTTTCAGACACATACTAAAATATGCAGCTGTGGGGAAAGAAAGTTTAGATGTGTATTTTAAGTGAAATAGGACTGATATGAAAGCATGATTCTTATCTAATGGAACATACAATGTGTTGACATATCAAGGAATTATTTTTCCAGATAATCAAAGTGCTACTTAAAAGAAAATCACCATTCCTTTCTCCCAGATCCTCTTTTGAAAGCCTTATCTCCTTACTTAGCTTTATTCTGTTAATTTTTACTCCTTCATGTTATGTTTTTTCTTTTTAATAAAGCTGGATGTTTATGTAGAATAATTTCTATTTCGTAGGTATCAGCCATAATACAAAGTCCTGAGACTTGATGTGCAGTCATTCCTCTTCTCATTATTACCTTATTAGTCAATCTGAGTTGTTTATAGTCCATTCAAGTAATTTATAAAGATAAGAAATTGTAAAAGTCATTTGGAAGCCTACAGACATCTCACATGGTAGAACTTCAAATGGATGTGATCTTTATTCTGTCAAATAAACTGCTATATATACACTATTTCATTTGCAATTCTTGGTTTTATTTAGCCATGCGCTTATTGATGAGTCAGTGTGATCTTTGTCATTATTCCATCATTGCTGATGTTCTGCTCTTCAAATAAGCATTTTCAGGGGGAAAAATAAATTAGAAAAAAAAATAAGAAGTCTGTAAATGCGTCAGATGACAAAAAAAAGAGACAATAAATGGGTAAATTTTAAAATGTGATTAAGAAAAGCCCAGTCGGTGACAGAAGTACATTTCATATGTGAGGGATAGTTTCAGCAGATGACCTAAAACCAAATGAGACAGACTTAATACAATGAACACTCAACATAAATCATGCCAGATCGTTGCTTATAAATGCCTCTGGGAACTGTGTGTGATATCCTTCTGCTTCTCATTCAGGCACCCCTTTATAAACTGCCCACTGTCAGTATTGCTTGTAAACTGACAACCAGCAAAGACGGGCTAAGTTTGAGCAGGCTCCTTAAAGATGAGTTTCAATACCTTGCAACACCTGGTAAGTTGGTACATCCACAGATGGCTTTGCTGTCTCAGAACTAAGCTGATAACAGGCCAGAGCAAAGCAATAGTGAGTAACCACTGCTCTGCTAATTAGAAGTCACATTGGAGCTTAATGCTTTATTCAGACTGTAAATAAGTAAAGAGACATGCAGAAAAGCTACCAATAGCTCTTCTGGTGACACTTGTACAGATGGTTTGAGCACTGAGGATGGCATATTTATACATATTTATGTGCATATTATCCTGATGTGAAGAATAAAGTATTTTCTGCCTGTGAGATATTATCTTGCCAGAGGCAAAGAAGGAAATCAGAGAATGCTGCTAGAGGAACAGCTGAACAGTGACCTCTCTGTGGAGCCTCCCAGTAAATGATTCAACACAGCAACCAGGTTATTCCCCAATGAAGAAGTTACTGGCCTAATACCCAGCTGCATCAGAGAGGTTCTTTAACATGCTGGGACGAAAAACGTGAAAAAGGAGCATCAAACTTCAGCTTAACTGTTCAAGATAAACCTCTGGCAGACAGAGAAGGAAAGGCTGCAGCTGCACCTGTTGTATTTCCTTTCTTAATCCATGCATGGAACTAATCTGGATCTACTGGGGCTGCAGACAGACACTGTGAATTAAACGTTTTACTATACTAATTACCTAGATGCCATGTTCCACCTGGCTAAGACCAGTAAGCAGTTTGGAATATTTTTAATTCCTCATTCCAAGGAATCTGGCACCTATGGGGTTAACAGAAGGGAATGATTCTAGGACAAAGGCTCCTTCAGGCAACTAGGGCAGGAAGTGAGATACCCTCATCATCCCACCAGCAAAGCATGTATCAAGCAGACAGCAACTCTGCATTTAAAGAACAAGTTTTGTCCTAATGAGTAAATTATACACAAAAATGTGAAGGAGTGTGACCTGACAAGTCATGTTGAGGACACTCATGGAGGTCAAATTGCCTCTGAAATGCTAAAGATGCTGTCCCACACGATGGCCAGACCCTCAAAAAACTACTTCTATGTCCCATTCCACTAAATTTCTGCACTTCTTGTTGACATGTGACAAGGGTGTTTGTCTGCAGACTGATAGGTTACTTCCTTAGGACATGTCATTATGGATGACACCAATGGAATTTCAATCAAGTAACACATTTTGATCGTTCTCCTTTTCAAGCTTCAGTATAAATTGTAGTATATTGTTAAGTATTCAGGGACTGTGTTTTTACAGCAGGGGCTAGAACCAGGAATGATGCTGTGCTGCTCTGTTCCAGAAGGAATTCTGGAAAACACAAAAATTTATATAATCAGGAGAAACTTAATGTGAGATCAGTAAAGGGCACCTCATCCATAGGTACAACATAACTTTCTGCAGAAAACATGTCTCTTTTCTGTGGGGTACCACAACATTTGTGCAGTACTTCTGTTCCTAAAGACCATTCTCCTTCCTAATTTCCTCCCATCTGGTTACAGACCAATACAGGACACTGCTCACCAAACTTCTTAATTTCCAGGCTACATCAGAGCTCCTCCAACCTCATTCTCTCTATCCAAAGCAAATATTTAAAAATTTCTTAATAATACCTGGAATAGAAGGAAGGGAATTTCCAATCAGAACTTAAGTTACAGTCCTGGCTCTTAAGTTACAGTCCAAGTACTCTAATTAATAATATGGAAAAATATAGAAGAATAGAAGATGGAATTTCTGAAGACAGCATTGAAAGGCTTTAACAAGTGGTTTTTATCCAATTATCACAGGGTTATCTTTACTGCCGAGAAACTGGGCGAAGGAAGAAAGTCACATAGAAGGTCAGACAAAATCTTATTTAAAAAAAAAATTATATTAAATTTTCATGTTAACGATCTGTCTTTCTCAACAGTTTCTTCAGACTGGTAAGTCTGAGCCAGGGTTTTTCCAAGTGTAACATTTTTGTACAGAAGCATTTAGTCATAATATGCCATGCTACCTTTGTCTACCTGTATTTGTGTAGCTGAGTCCTTCAAAATGAAGGTTCAGGTTCACAAACCACATGCTTAGGAAATCTTCTATCATTTGTAGAAAACTAGTCATGCAAACCCCTGCCTGCTAAAAGAGATGCAGCTTTAGGTAAGGCCTCATAATGGTCTCTTTATGCGGTCAGGATGGACTGCTATAGTCTGTTTTTAGAATAGTGAGCGCTGAGAAATATTTAATGTTGACAAAAATCTCCTCAAGTGTGTGCACAATTTGTGCATGCTTATACAAAATAAATACTAAATCAGTAGATGAGGACTTCATGCTTCATGTTGCAGCTTTTTCTATCCCACCTTCACAGGTAGTCTACAGTATTTGATCCTTATTTACATCTATTTCAAATTCTTGTTTCAAAAATATTGCTGGCAACCATCCCCAGCTAGCAAGCTTGCTGGCTTATAAATCCAGTTTTGGAGTACTATTTACAGCAAATAGCCAAAACATCAGTTTTCAGCTTACAAGTCTTTGTTTAATTCAGCTAATAGAATTTAAGCTCATTTTACAGCACATTTGTTTCGGTTTTCAAAATATACATTTGCTGGTCACTAGACAATAACAATTGTTTAAAGGCATAATTAATTAGGCTTTGATTTGCAAGACATATGACTTGAAGCCATATGATTTCCAGGATTCCAATAACTATTTTTAATTCAGGCTATAAAATTCCATGCCATATTAACCGACAAGGCTGGGAAAGAATCCAAAGACACAGTTTAACTTCTTATGATTTAAAAAATCTTATTTTCTGAACTCTGTTCAACTCCTGTTTTAGTAGACAATTTGCTATGCAGATATTTCAGTATTAAATCTGTGAAGTCTAGTCAGCACAAGATTAAATTGAAACAGAAATTAGTATCTAGACCAGCTTTTTCACAGACAGCTGCTCTATAGACATGCTATGAGAAGGTTTAAAAGGCTCTGTCTTCAATGCAGCAACATGAGGGATTCAGCAAAGCAAGGCACTGTAGCCAGAGCATTAGGGAAGGCTGCTTGGAGTTGATGGGATTCAGTAGGTACCAACAAACCCAAGATTTGTTGCATTCCATGCAGGCCTTGAAGGGTATGTCAGAAAACCTTCCTCAGCTAAAGAGAGCTCCCTCAGACTTATTGCACACACCTATTTTATCAATGCTTATTGCTCTTAATCTTCTTATTGCATCTCAGCTTTGGTTGCCCCTAATTAAATTAAAAAAAAAAAAAAAACCAAGAATTTTTTTAAAAAGTATTATTATTTAAATGAAGAGCACTTATTTTTAGGGAAATCTTACAAACCTAGGACTGAACTTCTGTTTATAGGTGGCAACTCCTCAAGTGTTCCTTCACAATGTACAGATAACGAGTTTTTCCGTCAACTCATTCAAAAACAACATTCAGAGAGGCTATTTCTCCTGTACATGAGAAACTCAATGTATTGAGAGGAGGAATTTTACATCAGCCAATAGTATTCATTTTAAATAACCCAAAGGAAGCAACTATCGTAGATCCGGAGCAGAACTAGTCCACTTACTCTGTCAGGTTTTCAGTATTCAAAGAATCTAAATTCTTTGTACAGGAAAAAAGCATGTTTTTGATGCATATTCAATAGCAATATTTGTAAATATATAATCATAATTACCTTTTGGTGTAAGCAATTAAATTTTTGAGGAAAACTCTTTTTATTTTTAGTAAACACTATATGCACAGAGATGTATCCAGACCAAAAGCCTAGTGAATTCAACTGATTCACGTGGAGTCTGCATACACTCAAAGTTAAGCAGAATTCTGCCTACCAACTCATTATTTCTATCTACATCCATACTATTCAGGTGCAAATTTTCTGAGCCTACTACATAGGAAGAGGTAACTTTTATTTACTTCTAAAGTTTTTAAGTGAGTTAATTTGATGCACTCACTCGTTTGCTCATTCTACACTCACACACTCACACCCACTTACTGAGAGGCACCATTCGTGTACTCGTAGGTGGTTTGCCCACAGAGAATGGGGGGCTGTCAATACATCTCTGGGACTCTCTGTGACTGGCAGTGAGGACCCAAGGTTTAGCCAGATCTTTCCTTTACTTTAGGAGTTATTGGCTGTGATGGCATCTCCCTTACTGAAAAATTGGGTTATTGCATGTATCTGAGACCGTGTCGCAGCACACTGCTTTCCCTTGTCTGGAATATATGTTTGAAGTATTGTCTTGCAGTTAATTGTCCTGTTAAGCTAGAGGGAAAAAGGAACAATAAATTGGGCACGCTGCAACCTTGCCACCATCCTCTTGGTGTGAGGGTGCACAGACTCCTCGTTGGGCGAGATATCTGTGCTGGGGCTTTATCAAAATGCAGGCTGCGTGACCTCTGCACAAGCATCGCTTTCATCAGCCTTCCTGCCAGAAATCGGCTGCTGGCCATAGTGTCATGATATCAGAGTCCCTCAGTGTCAACACAGATTATTCTTTCAGCCTTTGTGATGTTTTACTTCTGGTTCTTGTGCACACTTTCCATTTATTCATTCACTTAATTCACATTAGTTTTAAAATTTTTCTTAGAAATCTCTCCAGCTATGCGAAAGTTGAAAAATATGACATATAGCTAGGGAAGGTTTCCATGGTCTTAAGTCCTTTGAAATGCTGACCTGTATCTAAAACCACCAGTTGGCTGATGGTTGGAAGAGTATTTCATATTCTACCTCTCTTGCAATGTGTGTGCCTATTTTATCTATTAACATTTTACTGTCTTGCTTTTCAGTCAACACTGATTCTAACAAATATCCTGGGTTTTTGACTTTCCATATTATTATTTTAGTTTTTATCTTGTGCTAAGACCTTGCCTTTTATAGTCTAACTCAATTTATATCAGCAAAGATATGCAAAGTTTCCTGCTCCATTTTCTTTCCTCTTGATTATTAACGACTTAGGGCCAACACCATCACAACGCATGTAACTTGCTGCCAGGTGCTTTGGTTTTAACAATGTGAAAGAGGCAAGGATTGCTGGCTTGAAATATTTTGGGTGCATATGTGGGGGACGAGGCGAGGCGAGGCGATGCCCTGCCCTGCCCTGCCCTGCACACCCCACCCAGCTGGGCCTCTGTCCCAGCCCTGCAGTGGCCACCAATCCCTGTCATACCAAAAGCAGCGCTCCACACCCACCCCTGGAACCCCAGCCCAGCTCCTGACTGGCCAAATGACCAGAAGTCCCACCCAGGGGAAGGGCCCAGGAAGGCCAAGGAGTATTTAAAGCAAGCACATGAGTTCACCCTACCTTCTCATGGGTTTTCTATTAGCTGTGTGCTGCTGCAACTAGGAATGGTGGTTATATTTGTTCTTTTGTATACCTTTTCTGTTTTTCTTCTTTTAATTGCCTTTTCTTGGAATTTTTGAGTAGCTTAAAATCAAAGGGGCTTAGAATTTGCTAAGTTGAATGGATTAAGCTAATGCTTTGGGAAGTGTTTTATGTTGATTGAATGCTGCTCTAAACCTTTTGCCAAAATGGTCTGATTTTTTCACCTCATGAGAACATCTTGTCGGTGTTTCTCATGTACGTCTGATTCAGAGTACATGAACAACTGTAAGGCTTCTTAAAAGCCTCGTTGAGGAAGCTTTTTGGGGCCTTAAAAATTACAATGATAGGGCACACAAATCTCCCTGTGATTTTGCAAGGTAAAGAACAGATCTGGTACAGGTTCTTCCTGATCAAGAGCTCCTCTTCAGTGTCAGCAAACTGCTTTCTGCATCACATAAGCTGGCAGTTTAAGACACATTATACACACTGAAATCTTCCTTCTCTCTATGACATAAACTTGAAAAACCTGTTATATAGACTTTGAACATGTTATCTTTCATTGTATGATTTTTGTCTTGCTTCTCTCTACTCAAGGTTGTTTAGCTCTATTTAGCTTATCCTCTTTAATTTTTGCAAACACGGCAAAAGTCTCCATGGCTGTTAAAAAAAAAATAAAATTCTCTCATTTTTTTCCCAGTTTTAGATAACTGTATATAACTTTATTTCTGTATTTGCTGAGAAGAATTGAACAGAAGTGCTAGAATTTATGCATAAAAAATTTCAAAATGCATTTTGTGCTAAAATACTTTATGTTAATAAGAATTGTAAAATTATTACTGCACATCAGTTTCATTATGTAGCTTATTTTAAATGGGGCAGAATATTTTAATAGCCCAGGCAAAGACATGTTTTATAACTTACAACTGGAAATATATCTGTAATTTATTCCATAAAATATGCATGAATGATTTTCAGCTCCATTTAACTAATGTGTTTTGAGAAGTCTTTGCAACAGTAAATGCAACAAATCTCAGGCAAGACAAGCAGTAATGTGTAAGTGTGGTTAAGAGTAACTTTTCATTTTGCAGTTCAAATTTTTGACCAGACATTTGCTTACATAGATAAGCTTCAGTATTAATCTGGAATGTGACAGGGTGACTACCAGGTATAAAATTGCAAGCTGTGTCAGAAAATAAAAGTGCCCAAACACAATAAACTATTCACAATGTATTTGCTAAAGGAAAAAGAAGTGGGTGCATCCTTATATATTGACTGGGAGACCCTCTGGAAATTATCAGATACTCCACAGATTGATGCAAAGAACAGTCTTGTCCTGAGACAAGAGCTACTAAATACAGAGTGAAAGATAACACAAGTAACTGAGAAGAAGCGGGGATTAGTTGGTGCTGCCCAGTGCAGGTGAGCGTGGTCTAAGATCTTCTGTCAAAGTCTCAGAATCCACGAGACATCTGGGCTTGCAAGACCACATTACCCTCTGCCCATCTCTCATGCATCTGCTACGCAAAATATGTCACACCCTTCCACTGATGTTACCTCAACTTGGGTCAGCAGTGCTGGGGGCTGGAAAGCTTGTCCCCATATTTTCTGAACAGGCTGGGTTCCTAAAACTGAACAAAGAGCAACAAATGCATCTTTTCAAATAGCTGATGTGATACATCAAAAGGACTTGAAATATGTTGTTAGTAATTACCTGCCCAAAACAGGGGAAGTTGTAACATCAGAAGCAGTTTGCTGAAGCTTCAAAACTGCAAACAAAATTCCTGTACCCAAAGTCATCCCACTTATCTCAGGAATATAACTTAATGGAACCAGCTCAGGAAATGAGCATCCCAAATGTTTCTTATGATAAATATCTAGAGCTAATCACCTCTATGGAGCAATTCAGCACCTAAAAGAAGTGATTTTTACAATAGCTCATCGAAAAAAAATTAAACCCAGTTCCAGATAGAGGGAACAGAACCCCAGTTCTGCTGCACATGTAGTGAATTTGTAAATTATTTACTGAGAAATATGCCCTCTTCCACCTATTTCAAGGCCTGTAATTTTTTCGCTTGTGTCTACTCAGAAGTTTAGTTTCAGTAGGCAGAAAGAAGGGTATTTTTGGTTTGGATCCAGTAGGTTTTGTTATTAGGACATAAATCCAGGGCTTGATGAAGCATCTAATACTGCAAACCATTTCCAGGTACTTTAGGGTCCTCAGAGAAGCTATGGATGTACATTCTGCATGAGCAGACAGTGAGGTGGACTGAAAACTGGCTGAAGGGCCTGGTCCAGAGGGTGGTGATCAGCAGAACAAATTCTAGCTGGAGGCCAGTCAGTAGTCATATATTCCAGGGATCTATACTGGGTCCACTTCTATTTAACATGATGGGGCAGAGTGTACTCTCAGCAAATTTGCAGACAACATCAGACTGGGAGGAGAAACCGATATGCCAGATCATCCTGACATCCAGAGGGGCCTCAGCAGGCTGGAGAAGCTGGCTGACAGGAACCTCCTGAAGTTCAACACGGTGAAGTGCAAAGTCCTTCACCTGAGGAAGAACAACCGCAAGCACGAGTATATTCTGTGGGCCACCCAGCTGGAAAGCTGCCTCACAAAATTTGTACATCTGCAAATATTGTCAATATATACGGTTTTTTTCAATGTGTGAAAAGCTGCCCTGATATATCCTGGTTTTAGATGTTGTAGCAAAAAATGAAAAAACAGTATGAGAAGTATGTTATACTTTACATGATTGGTAGTTTTGAAATGAAAATACAGTTATACGGTCATCTTCACTTTAAAGACTTGAACATTGCTATTCATAGAAAGGTGGGATTGAAAATACAGCAAACAGAAACCTAGATAGTAGAAGAAATATAACCCATGCAGTAGCAAATGCATTATTTATTACATACTAAATTGCTCCATTAACACATCTTTTTTGACCTTGAAATATCACACTGAAGACAAAAGAGTAGTTCTGCCTCAATGGTTTTTGGTAGGGTTTTTTTGCATTTTATGTAGAAAATGACAAGATGTCTGGGATATCTGGCCATTATAAGTGTATCTGTTGCTACTCCTTGTCAAGAACATGCATCAAGTATAATATTCAGATAAGTAAAGTGTGAAATAAAGGTCAACTAAGCAATATTTGAGCAAATACAGACTAGAGATTGATCTAACATTCAATTTCCTAGAATGAGAAAAATATTTGAGGATTAAAGGATTATAAATTAGGTGTGCAAGTTATGTGTCACCTCTGCATATAACAGAGGTTTTAAGATCAAAAGGCAAAACTCACCACTACCTGGAATGTAGACTTTATGTTTGCTTTCTTGTGTGAGTGGCAGATCAGACTAATATGTAGCATAAGACCTGTTTGATTAAAAAAAAAAACAAACCCCACACGAAAAACAAACAAACAAAAACAAACAAAAAAAAAATCCCAAAAACCCACAAAAAGCCAACCCCCCCCCGCCAAAAAACCCTAACACTACAACTATTCAGCTATCTATTCCACCACAGATAAATTAGGTGACTAAGAATTAAGTCAACAACGTTGACCTACTCTGATAATAAAGGAATAAATGGAATAAAATTACAGAAATATTTTGCAAGTAATAATTCATTTTACTGTCGTGGATGATAGGTGTTGATGGTTGATGATTTCTTTTTTCTCTTCATGAAGAAGGAGGTCAAACCCAAGAGGAGTAGCAGAGTTTTGAGGAGCATTTGGCTGATTTCCCTGTATTACTCCCCTCTAAAAGCAAAATTAAAATTAAGAAGTTTGATATAGTATATGACAACAACTGGAATGGAGCCAAGGCAAATGCTCTCGGCATATTGCCTGCATGCATTCAGATTTCAAGGAGGTGGTGTCAGTTTCACTGAGTATTTAGTCAGATTCTTATATTAACAATTTACTCAGCCCAGAGTCCTATGTGGCAAACACAGAAATAGTATCCTTTTTTCCATGCTCTTAAAACTATAATCAAAAACTTCTGTTTCAAAACAAAATCTGAAGATTCAAAAGCACTTGCTCAAAATTTTGCGGCATCAGTGCTAGAAGTTATAGCTTCAACCCAACTCCCAGTTGAGTGTTTTAAAGATCTTATGTGGACATGTATATTTATGTATCTGTGTGGGAGGATGATAGAATCTGTACATGCATGCACATATGCCTGCATATAAAGTAACAGGTACATATGACATAGTAGAGGACGGTTTAAAAACCGGCGACATTGTGCTACTTATTTGACAGCCTGAAATAAAGTCTGGTGTATAAATATCTTTTTGATGCCAGAGGAGTGCCAATATTTTATTCTGGACCAAAAATACACACAGGACAATACCAGGAGCAAGATGTTTAATTTCAATATTAATTATATTCCCTCTCTCCCACAAGAAAGTTAGCTTTTCTCTTCTTTTTTTTTTTTAAACAGAGGAAAATATTTGAAGATAATAGTAGGAACACAATTTGCAAATGATGTTTCAGAAGAGTTTGGCACAGTGCGAGTGAAAGACATTAAAGACATTAATTATCCTCACAATAAGATATGGATTTATAGAGGATATAAAAATCAGTAAGTATGTCTGTTGGATATGTGTCTTAAATTACATTATTTTTGCTATCTTATGTATTACTCTCATATATGAGAACTGTGATTATTTTCTGATGTGAAATTGGTATACTGTTATTCTTATTTAAAGTTAATTGTTGGATTTTGCTAAAGTCCTTGAGAATTTTTATTTCTAACTTGAATAAGTCATCTCTTTGTCACTGACTTTTCTAACTAAGATACATCTGATCTACAGAGCTATTACAAGTAGTACCCTTTCTTCATATCCTGTTTATATAAACTGGAATTTACAAGTTCTTTAACTGAATATTGGGAATATTTTGCCATATTACACCAATTATGTAAAACCTGACTTAGTTCATTAAAAGTTTTTCCGAATAAAGTGACATTGCCATAGCCACTCTCCAAGAAATCATCGACAAAGGTAAAAATCACATTTACTTATTTCATTAATTAAACTTCACGTTTGGGAAAGAAGACCCACTTTTAAAGGTATGATTTTCTTTTACTAATAATGAACACTTCCACAGCCTGTTTCATCTACAGTTTGATCTGCAGCCCATCCACAGGGCAGGGCTGCATGAGCAGTGTAGCTCAAGCTCACATCCTTACCCCTTCACCACCATTAAAGCATTCTGCCTCCCAAGAACCAACTTTTAGAGGGTGATATATATACTGCTATATAAGAAGATTGTTTTTATTGATTTTTTTATTACATAATTTTGCTTTAAGAAAAGGAAAAAAAAAAAGAAGAAACGATTTTAATCAGTGAATGCACAGGCACCCTAATGTAAGGAAGATCTCATAAACAGTTCTGAATTTATTCACTAAACTCAATGAAGTAACACTTACAATCCACTTTTATTAAGGATATAAAAACAGATGTAAATACTGTGTCGGAAGTGGGCTAAGCACAGAATAAACAAAACACCAGCTGTGTTTTTATGTGTGTTGAGCTACAGGGTTTGGGATCAAGTAACATGGCTCAAACTAAATTATTCATACTCCACCTTAATGTGTCTAAACCCCTGTACAAGGCAGATAATATTACATTATTAAAAATATTCTTCATTTATGCTAGTTATCTCAATGGCAAATTGTGGCAAATCTTTCAGATAACCTTAAAAAGATACTCTTGAAAGAAGAGATTGTAATGTGCCTGAACAAATACTTATTTGACCCTAAGAGTATTTTTTTTATCTATAACTTTCTTGATGCCTTGAGGAAATAAAAATTGGTGTGAGTGTATAACCATTGGGCACAGGAAATTTATTCATCCAGTTATTAAAACAACAAAATATGATCAGAAGATACTACTGACAGGGACTAAGTCCTTGCCAGTTTATTAAGCTTTTTTTAAATTAAAAAACTATACTCATAAAAAATGAAGCTTAAAGGTCTGTAAAGAAAGAAGGTAATTAATGTAAAGCACACAGTGGCTGAAGACTTGTTTCCAAAGATTTTGTCATGTCATTTAGAATATACAAAAACAGCTCTCTCCACATTTCCATGAACCTCTCTTCTCCCTTCATCACAATGCTCAGCTTCTTCATCTTCTGCCATCAGCACCACTACAGCACCCTCAGACCTTCAGTGCAATACCTGTCACCCCTCCAAACTCACTCTCAGCCACTTCTAGTGTTCTCAGTTCTCTCCCTGTGCACATTTGGGGAGCATGGGAAATAGATAGGATGGATCCACGCACTGTCACATTAGCATCATGGACCTGTAAACCATATTTCCTTAGTGAACCAGCTTGGATGGGGCTGCCCACTGAATATTTTACAGGCATCCACTACCACAGAACAGAGGTTAACAGCTTTACTTCAGAGTTCCCTCACAGATCAGTTCTTCCACCAGTATCCTTAACATCCCCGCCTCCCAGCTGGGCCACTCCTGAAAACTCAGGGTTCAAAGTTTGGTGTGTGCATCTTGCAGACCTGATGGTGCAACCCTTCTCTTGTCTATATAGACCCATAAGTATTTTTCAAATAAGATCATCTCAATAAAATCTGATGTTAACTGCATTACCCTGTAACTCAACACATTAACCAGGGAAGACTGAAGTAGAAAAATGGATGAAATTGCTTCATATCATTATGGCATGAATTTTTCCACTTTCTCTCCAATTTGTTACAGAACTTAAAGCTTGAATATGCAGGTACATCCTGAGAGCTGTGTGGGTGCTCTGTGCAGCTAATCAGCGTATGTCTAACAAGTCTAGTTAAAGACAGCTTTAGCAGATCCACAGTGTGTGAGCAGACGGTCTCACCTACACAGTGGTCAACACATTCAAAAAGCAAGTGCCTACCCAAGGGCAGTCAATTGGACTAATCAAGTATGCAAAATATAGATGACCTGGACACAGACAGCTGTCACTTGTCCTGTTTCCATTTGAGGGCACTCAGAAATCCCAAAGAAAAGGGCTAATGCTGATAGGGGACTAGGAGGTGAGACATAAAAGCAATCAGCTACTGCCAAAAGCAGTAACATTAGCAGGTGTGTATTCCCTCATCTGCGTCTGAGGCAGCCTGGGTAGGACCATTGTGAAGTTAAAGGCAGGATGCTATAAAATAGCAATGCAGTAATTACAGTACAATACAAAATCCTGTATGACTGTATTCAGTCATTGTCTCAAGCTACCAGGGCTCTTGCTGTAAAGAAAAAGTTAAAGTAGATACTAGACACTTTGCCATCAGTTCTGTTCTGTTGCAAAATTACTACATAGCATCCAGCTAAATATCTTCATGCCTGTCTAAGAGAGGAATCTGGCCTATTATGTTTTTCACAAGTATTTGTCTTATGATCTCCATGCTTATTGCCTCTCCTTTTCAGATTAATTTCATCATCTTATTTAGCGTTCACTCTTAGACAGGTCTTAGTAGCAGCCACCTGGCACAGTATGGCAATAAAATATTTCTCAGCATTTGCTTTGTTAGGTTAAGCATTAAGATCATTATGATTCTTCCTATTTTTTCTTATCAGGAGAGGAACTGGGATGGCAAACTCCAAAACACTGGTACACATGGCTTAGGTATTTATGTGCATGTTAGTATGTTCTCCAAACAAATGACACATATTGAAATGTATTAGAGCATACACAAAATAACATACTAAAATTACAATATCTATTTTTTAAAGCATGCAAATTGCATTCTTGTCGCAATAGGTTAGAAACAGATGGAGCATTGTGTTTAGCACATTTCTTTAGAGTTTCTAAATCTGCCTGATGGGAATACCATTACCTGCACCAGCTGCACAGGTGACCTCTTTGACTTCCACTTGCTAGGCTCTGAATATATAAGACAGTGCTGGCATGCTTTTAACATAAAGTATATGCAAATATGGACATATTTGACATGTTGCTGTAGTGCCTATTTTAAATGTATGCCATCTGGTTTAACCCTTGCACCCATAATCATAAAGTGTTTCAAACTCTCTGGGTAATAAAATGTTTTTATGTCTTTCTCTTGATTAATCTACTTTACTTTTTTCCATAATCAGAATCAATTAAGATTCCTTTTCACCTATGAGTCTTTTTTGTTTCTTTTCACTGGGAAATGATACTAGTGTACTCCTAAGGGTGAATCTTTCAGGCACTGAATGTCTAATTCCCTCTCTAGTTGCAAATGCCGAGGAAGATCTTGAAAGCCTTCCACATTAGAAATCTTATTACACAAGAAATAAGATACCTTTCTTGTTTTCATATAAATGTAGCACACAAAATATTTCTTCTTCTGTTTCTGTTTCATTATTTTGAAAATGCTAAAGTGAATGTATCCCTTTTACACTGTTTCCAAGATGTACTAAGGCCCATACTGAAGAATTACCTGCAGTTGTGTTAGTCTGTAATCCTTTTCTGGCTGAGAGCAACCACACTCTCGAGATATTTACCCTGTTACACAAAAGAAAAAATGCTCCTTTCCTATGAGTATGAATATCCTGAGTTGATATAATAGGCCTGATTTTAAGAAACCTAAAGTCAGGCAATTTCCTTCGATTTCAGGTGTTCACATGAGTATGGTTTTGAATGAAGATATATGGCCCCAGTGAAGTTATGGTTGATTGATACAGTACAGGTTAATGAAAATGTAGTGTTCCACAGGAAATCATACAATCAGGGAATGGTTTGAGTTGGAAGAGACCTTAGAGATCACCTAGTTCCAATGCCCTGCTATGAGCAGGGACACCTTCCATTACTCCAGGTTGCTCAAAGTCCCACCTAACCTGTCGTTCAACACTTCCAGGGATGGGACATGACATCTTCGAGCAATCTGTTCCAGTGACCAGCCTGCAGGAAAAAACCCTATCCCTCCTCTTGGAGCTGGTCTGTGGAGCAGCTTCTGACAGTTTAGCAAGCTACAGGAATGAGGGGACAAAACCTCTTTACTTCCTTGGAGTCTACCTATGGTCTTTTTCCATTTCCAGCAATTATTTTTACTATATTCCACATTTTGTCAACAGACAAAGGGAAAATACATCCTGTATGAGAGTCAGGAATTTGCTCAAAAGTACAACAGTGTAATCCAATAAACATTTTTCAGTTTAGATCTAATTAGTGCAGAAAGAGAAAGACTACTTTTCTATGGGGAGAATTCTCTGTTGCAATAATAGTAACAATATTAATAAATAATAATAGTCTTGTCATACATTTGGTTTCTACCCCTTTTCCTAGTGTTACACACACCCTCTCCTCACTTGTGCAGATCCTGTGGTCAGTGGTTTCAGCCTGGAAGCAGTGATAGATAACATGATTAGTGTCAGTGACTGGAGTGCTTCACCAGTACAAATATGATGATCATGTTAGTGGTGTCTTCTTCCTCAAGAGGGGATATACCTGAGAACATTTTTATATGTTTGCTAACATGTTTTTACCCTTTCTTTTTTCTCCAATGATCTGAAGCTCCACACTACAACCAAATTAACTATATACAGTGCCTTTTATCTGTATAATATACTATTTATCTCTTCCCTTTGTTATCCCTAAAAGCAGTTCCAGATGCTCCTTCCTTTAGTTGACCACTGTTGCATTGCTTACAGCCCTGGGTCATAGGCAGCCCCAGTCTCAGCCTGTGCCCATTTATCATCACATCTGCCCTCCTCTGCTCTGCATTCTGAATTTCCATTTCTTGATGCCTCTGCTATCTTACCAGGCTGGTATTTCTGCATAGTACATAGTTATGGTAGCCATAAATATATCACTCCACATAGAACACCTGCTTATTATTGCTATCTCAATAAAAATATGATAATACTTTAAAAAGTTAAAGGAAAGTAGAATGAATTAGTGACAACCAACTAGCTGACAGAAAAGTTTAAAAGTGTTAAAGCCAACCCAGATAAAACAACAACAATTCAGAGAGGGCAAGCCTGATGAACATCTGTTCTGGGCCTTGCAAACTCATTTCAAAGTCTGTAGCCAGACACAAACAATGCCAATACTGCATTGCAGATCTACAAAGTCGAGTTAAGTGTATGTTTTGTAACTATACCATTTCTCATGAGAACCCTCCAGAACTTACTTTCATTTTGTGTGGTGGTGGTTGCTTCAGATCACTCTGCATTGTATTGAATTCCCTTACTGAATTATTGTCTGGAAGATTTTCAGCATCGAGATTTTTACAGAGCTCTTCTGATCAGTGTGCAGGACACATCCTGACCTAACACACCCAGCTGCTGCCTGGAGTCCTCTTCTATCTCCAATATGCAGTCTGTGAGAGACCTGCCTCCCTGCTGCTGCATCAACTGGGAGTAGAAATTTGCACAGTAAAGGGAAGACATATAATCCAGGCAACCTTGGGAAAGAATTAAAAAGGAACTGATGTGAGGCAGAAATAGGACAGAAAATGGCATTAAGCAGGCTTTCGGAATGGGATAGTGGGAAGAACAGGAAGTGTCAAAGAGTGTGGGCTCTCAGGAGAGGAAGAGACATGATCAGCAAGAAAGCAGCTCAGTGTCTGTTACATGTGAGGCAGAGAACTCACAAATGTAAAATTAGCAGCATGTTCACCTTCAGCTTCACAAACCGCATCACTGTGAGAAGTACAGAGATCATTCAAATACCGGATGAGTAATAATCTTCATGAAATTGCTAGATGAAATGTAAGATATATCACCTAAACTAAATTCAACAAGCTCTACAGATCCACCCCAAGACCTGAAAAGTGATACATTTCTTCTGCCTAGCACTAAACCTCTCTTTATATTTCTCAGCACTGGTTAATTTAAAAAATGTATTTACTTTCAATCTTAAAACAGTCAGGCAATTAAAATTCTAATCTAAATTTACACAGATCAAGTAACTACTTGTGGAAAGAGTTCTACAGATTGTGCAAAAAACATTTATGGTTTACAATGGTCCAACAAATGCAAAAAGAGGCTATGCTTGCAGACCATGAAAAAGAAGACAAAAACGTAAGATTGTTACTATGAATTTGAAATATTGATATAAAGTCAATCTTTAACCTAACATCATCTAGAAAAGTGATTGTAATTTTTTTTTAAAGTCTAGATATAGGAAGAGGTTGTCATCTCTAAAGTCTGATATCTAAAAATGAAACCATAATTCCTTAATTTACTTTGAAAAACACTTCTTATTTTCCATCAAAAACCAGTTGAAATGTGCAAAAATTTATCTGCCTTAAAAAGTCACTTTGAGCAACAGCAGTAATCCCATCTTAGATGGAGAACACTGAAGCTACCTGTAAACTAAACTGCATTTTCCACAGATGACAAGGCAACTCAGTATAATGGAGCCCAGGTGTTAGACTAATTTCTAATTTAACCATAAATGAAGAAAAGAGAAATATAATCCTCAATGAAAGTTTTTGTGGTATTATAGAATCCATCATAATGAAGAAATGCCCCTAGTTTGCGCAAAGGTTAACTGTACAAATGGTATTGCATCAACAGAAATGTTAATGAGTTTGTGTGGCAGCAGGTAAGCAAGAGCTGGCAGAAGGAAGCTATTGTGGTAGGCAGATAATTACAATGGAAGTCATGTCTTTGGTACTGACTGGGATTCACATCACATATCTTTTCAGTCACAGTACAATTTCGCTAGCTCTGTTTATGGTAATCTATGGGATTATTTGGCAGCAAGGTGACACTTTGACTTTGGAACAAATTTCTTTCATAGACAGCACAATTACTGATATTGTGACATTCAATTAGACACATCACTGATGTATAATTTCGATTTTAGAAAATACACAAACATTGCCTTACTATAAGCATGGCTCTTGCCCTACTAGTGATCTCCCTTCTGCCCTTGATGTAGGTTTTACAGTTTAAAGTTATGTGTCTGCCTTCTTTGTAGCTCTGAATCTGTGTAAAATGTTTGTTATTTTAAGTTATGTGATCTAAGTATTAATCAAAGAACAGTTATAAGGAACAATAGTCACTCTTACTCTGCATCTTATTCTTTCCACTGAACTTAGGTGTAAACTTTTATACTGAAATGGGATTAGAAGAGTTGGTTTAGGTAACTTATTTATAGTGATGATGTGGAAAAAACCAATTTGCTATCACTATCCTGTTATTTCTACTTCTGCTGAGAAATTTGTGGCCTGAGTGAACAAAATAGGATGAGGATGTTGCTAGGATTTTTTAGACTAGTCACGTTTTTCTCGCTCCAAGGAGACAAGTTGCAGCCATAATGATCTTACATTTGTAGAGTGGTTTTCATGCCAAAGAACACACAAATGCTTTAAAGCTTGACAAATTACATACACGAATCTTACCTATCACCACTGAATACCAGCAGCCTCTGTTGTGAAAGGTTTTTAACAATACACAGTAAAGTCTAGTTCACTTTAGTACAAGATATGACTACTATAAAGCAGGAAGAGTCTCAGCAGGCAGACAATAACACTTTAAATGGAAATGCAAAGACACCACTGAAGTTAACATACTACTTAGGAAGTGTGTCACATCGATTTAACAACCTTCCTTTTGTGTTTTGAGGGAACCATACATGCAATAGCTCACTGAGCAAGTTCAAGTGCACTTGATGCACTTAGAGTACTGTTCTCCAAGGTGCTGAGTACTGTGGTTCACAGGGCAACAAATGGTAAGTCTGTAAAAATGACATGATTAAATGCAAGTAAGTTCTTAAGTGCTTTGCTGATCAGAACTTCCAGAGCTGTATAAAAGAGTCTGTGTCCCTGAGAGTCTGACATTCACATCTTGAAAGTAGGATTGCTGAAGGAGAGAAATAGAGGCAGTGAAAAGGTTTGGGTTTTTTCACTGGCACAGTTTACAAGGCCAGAAATAAGTAATTTCTCCCAAAATCCCTTCTCTCACCCATTCCTTTAGAATTTGCTTTATGAGGCTACAGCTGAAGAGGACAAGTGTTCTATTAAAAAAAAAAAAAAAAAAAAAACACCAAATGAACAAACAAAACCAAAATCCCCCCTTAAAACATATCAGAAGAAATTTAGACTAAACCTAGACCTCTAAAAGACTTCTATACAGCTGTTAACATAATTGTAGAGGTGCTGGTTTCCATCGACATCTCCAGTGCTGCAACAAAGATTGTACAAGAGGGAGATTTTACTCTAAGCACTACTTTAAGAATTTCTGAGGTGGAGGCAAATGTGCCTGAAGATGGATGGCTGCTGCAGCCACTGCTGCTGAAGGGGATGGAAAGAGCAGACAGCAGTTTTATGAGACTCTCAGGAGATAAGGAGCATGTCCAAGAGTCTTGAAGACGCAAGAAAGAGGGTCACCACAGGGAAGGGTGATTTTGAATACAAAAATCTATTATCCTAGTGCTTTCCTAAAGTCCATCCACAGGTGCTTCGGTCACCCTTGGACAGCATGGGACCATCTATTCTCAGAAACCCAACCTCTGGGACCAGATCTGCTGCCTTTTCTGTCAGCATTTGGACTGGAGTTAGATTGCTTACATTAAGCATGTCATGAACGGTGACAGTTATGTGTCTCAAAAAAGGTCTGCAAAGGCCCATGTGCCAAGACAAAAGCAACCTAAACTAATACTTCCTAAACATAATACTTCCTAAAGTGAAATCTAAAAGAAATGTTAAAGAAAGTGTTACTTTTTTTTCCCCATATTAAGACACAGTTTTAAGACTGTAGTACTGCACATGCAGTAGATGCCTTACTTATGGTGATATATGCAGTGTAGAAGTTACATGCCCAGCCTCTCTGAATGGGGTTAGCAGAATTCTAGAAAATATCTTCAGAAAAGTGCATTTTCTATGTGACATAGGCACTCAAAAAGGACTGTGAACAGCATGATTTCTAAAAGCCTAACTGCATCAAAGACTCATCTATCCAAGACTCATTGACTGAACCCCGGAAGGCTTCCTGAGCCCACGTGTCTAAAACACAGAGCATCTTTCTTTCTGAGAAAAAGGTTTGAACCTAGATTTCTCACCTCTTGGGGAATGTTATGTCAGAGTATGGGTATTGTAAAGAGAAGGAAGGGGACACTCTTGGTGTCTTTTCTTTGCATGGAGTAAAGAGAAGTGTACAGAAACCAGAAAGAGTTGACATAATATCCAGTCCACTGCAGTTAGTGGCTGGCGGACAAATTAACTTTATTGGAGGCATCCAAAGAGCAGGAAAAGATTGTTATATTAAAGCTGTCATTTTAAGTCTGTTTTTACCCAGCAGTCAGAAAAATGCATCAAGATGGAAATGTGTACCTGTGACCTTCTCTCCTTGTATTCCCAGTCCTACAGGTAATTAGTCTCCTACTCCTCATACCAGAAGGTCTAAGGCAGAAGGCGTGAAACCTGAGGGTAATATATATTCTGTGATACCCAGGAATGCTTCAGTTCCCATGAATGAATATTCAGCCCTGCCAGAAATTCAATTCAGTATCAGCATGAGGTCTGACAGGTAATCCCCATCCCCTACCATGGTTCCTATGGTAAAGAAACACATTCCCCAATAGTTTCCCAAGTGCATTCCAGTAAAGTGTCAAAGCAAGAAACTAAAACCTGGTGAGCCACCAGCTGCCACCAACAACAGTGTGGCATGGATGCAGGGAGTGTGAGAGTAGCTGAGGAGCAGAGGAGGACAGCAGCAGGAGCTGGGGCACAGGAGGAGTGGGGGAGACACAGTCAAGATGCCTACAGGAATCTAAGTTTATTCATGGGCACATGACCAAAGGTGAGAAGGAAGCTCTGTAAAATAGGACCTGGGGAAGGGGATTCAACCACTCATTCACAGTCTGATCCTGGGAACTCCCAGCTGGCTCCCACCAGACCAGACTGAAGCTATCAGAGTAAAATCCAGTGCTGTGGCATTAGGAGGTGGAAATTAAAAGAGGACGCTCAGAAGAAATACCCCTTGTTCTCATACATGTAACATAGCAGATTGGTTCCCCAGATAAAATTTTATATACACCCTCCCTCGTGTATGTTGGAGAGGCAAAGCTGGAGAAGAAGGAAGTAACTAGTAATGAAAGGAAAAGAAGAAAGGCCATCCTTTACCTGCACATGCAAATTGTGGTGCTGCATCCTCCCACCTCCAGGCTCCACTATGATCTGAGAAATGCTTGTCAAACCTCGGCCCTGACCAACAACACATGGGCTGAGCAAATGTTGAGCTTATCAGAAACACCATCTGCTCCCAGGAAGTCGTGCTGGCTAATGAGCTCCCCTCCTTGTTTTTAAACAACCTTGGAAACTTTTTTTGCCTGAATAACAACTCAAGTGGAATGATGTTTTTGTTCTCATACTTTCAAAGAAAGTTTCTGACCTGAAGTACAGCCAAGATGAAAGACTACTATTACTAAAGCTGAATCTCTTGCAGTCCTATAAACAGTGCTCTAAAATGAGACCCTTTGAGCTCTCCTGGACCACATCAGGCTGTGACCAGCAACCTCCCTCTGAGGGAACACCTCTCAGAGCCAGCAGACTCTAAGGTTTGCTGTACTTGAAGGATTGCCGAACGATGACAGATTTGACATCCCCACTCGTCGAGGCTCAACCTTTCACCCACTGGGAAGATGAAAAGGCATCTGAAGTGAGTATTTCACTACTTTCGAGGGTAATTTTTCACAGGTACCATATACAGACTCTTTATGTCTATGTGCATGCAAGTGTGCATATCAAATGTGGGAGAAATGCTGCTCTCCTAGATTCTCAAGAGTTTTAGATTTGTAAATTAGGCCTGTAAGTAAATTACTGTTGTGGTATAGCAAATCCTATATGAATTCTTTGCCAAATTAAGTTATAATGTAAGTTAAGTTAAATGTTGTTAAGTTTAAGTACTATCAAATTTAAATGCTGTTAAGTGCTATTGGGCCCTTAGGGTTTAGATTGATTGACTCTAGATTTTTGTTTGTTGCTCTTCCTTGGTGTGCCTTAACCATCTAGTAAGTAGTAGAGTAAACCTTGCCATAAAACTTTGTCGTGCTGTCACTTTTATATTAAACCTGTTCTTACTGATGCCTTTGCGGGCGATTCTTTAAGTAATCTTAATTGTGACACACATGCATGGGAAGAATTTGAGTAGAGGAACAGATGCAATGTGTTCATGGAGAAGTCCTTCAAATGAGAAAACAGCAGGACAAAAAATGGAGATGAAAGAAAATCATTCAACTGTGAAACACTCTGGGGAGTGGGAAAGGTGCTCCTAAGGGCTCCACTTTGTGCTGGGAAGGAGTGAGGGGAACTGACCAAAGTGCCTGGATACCAGAGGCTTCCTGTTGCCCCTGCAGCCATCATGCTGCTCCGCTGTTACACAGCCTGCCTTGTTTACAGCATTTTCCCCAGCGGATGTCTGTGAGTGAAGAACATGGGTGTAAAACCAGCAAAGCACTTCAGAGCTTTTTGCTTAGAATAGGGGCTCAAACCAAGATCTGTCTTCATATATTGGTTCCTTACTCAGCAGCACAGAGTGCTTTGTATGTGCCCTTCTCCTTTTCCCTACTTTCATCTACTTCTCCTTTTTCCTACTTTCATCTTCTTCTCAAGGAAAGTGAGAGTAATGGTTTAATTCTCTCCTAAGCTCTGAATTATTTTCTCATGACCCATTAAAGAGCTACAACAACAACAGAAACAAACAAACAAACAAACAACCCCCCCAACAAACAACAAAAATACCCCAAACCAAAACAATAATAAAAAAAACCCCAAGTAAATCTTTGTTTTCTAGTTTTCTGTTTGATCAGGCATACAGGCAGGCTAAAAGATGAATGCTTGTTAGGTAATTAGGGTGGCTTTCCAGTGGATAATAACCTCTTGGTGCTGAGTTGTTCAAATCTAGGAAGAGATAATACTCCCTGACCATGCCCTGAAAACTTCTGAACTTCTCAGTATTTCAGAGTTGGATTTTTCTGTTAACTGATGATTTTTGTTGTTTTCACTTATAATTGCTACTGTCTCTAAAACAATTTTTAAAAACTACAATCAGCATATGAAGGCTCCTGTGGTAACTGACGTACATCCATGCAACTGAGAGGTAGGTGCTACAAACTTTAAAGAATTCTGCTAAGGAGCTATTCAGTGAGGTATGTCACAGCTAGCACTTCCTCTCTAGCAGAAATAAAATACCCGAAGGCTCTTTATTAAATTAGTTTTCTATGTAAAATTATATATCTCTACTATTTGGACAATGATGGTCTTTTATTTTTTTTTTGGTCAAAACTTGAAATCTTTCAGATTTAAGAGAAAAAATTATAACCTTGTGAAAATTCAGGCAAGAGGAATAAGGAATTAAGCTAATGTAATTTGCATTATTCTGATTACCAATGACGGGTCTTTACAGCTTGACATTTGGTCTGCCACATGCATCCCAGCATTTGTCTAAGTGTCCCTGTGAACACAGTCCCACTCCGAAACAGCACAGATGGCAAAAGTATTTCCATACATGTTTTGAAGTGGTCTCCTAAAGGAAGCAAATATGCTGCAGAAACAAACAAAAAAAAAAATGATTGAAATATGGTTTACTTTTTAACATCTTTTAATATTAAAGTTATGCATGTTTGATTAAAACAGAAATTTAAATCAAGAGTGAACTGCTCACTGAAAAACAGCGGTATGTAGTCTGCTGCTGACTTTCCACAGCAGCATGCTGTTCTGCAGTCCTTCAGCTCCCTCTGCTGATTAATTGATTCACAAATTTTTCATATTTGCATGGAGTTTTTACTCAGTTTTTTTAACCTCTGTTTTGATGAGAAAAAAGGATGCAGATTAAAATTGCACCTGAAGCAATGAAATGATTGCTCGAATTGATAAACAGTGTGTACAAAGTTTCATGTAATTATTGTCCCTCCTTTTCTCAGGGAATGACAAGAAGCCCATCAGACTGTCCTGATTGCTTTCTGGTGACTTGCTGTGCATATATTCTGCCATTATAATTTGAGTTGGTATAACTGAAAAGTATCTGTTGCTTAAACTGACTTTTTCTGGATATGCAATTTTATTTCATAGACATTATTACATAGAATCAAAAAATCATTTAAGTTGGAAAGCTCATTGAGTCCAACCGTTAACCTGACAATGCCAAGTCCACCACTAAACCTGCACCTACATGTCTTCTAAATAAATTCAGGGATGGCGACTCAACCATTGCCCTGGGCAGGCTGTTCCAATGCTTGAAAACCCTTTCCCTGAAGAAATATCTCCTAATATCCAATCTAAACCTTTATGGCACAGCTTGAGGTTGTTTCCTCTTGTCCTGTCGCTTGTTGTTTGGGAAAAGAGACCAACCCCCACCTGGCCACAACCTGCTTTCAGGTAGTTGTAGAGAGAGATAAGGTCTCCCCCAAGCCCCCTTTTCTTCAAGATAAAGAACCCCAATTTCTTCAACTGCTCCTTATTTTACTTGTGCTCTAGATGCTTCACCAGCTGTTTCCCTTTTCTGAACATGCTCCATCACTTGAAGTGAGGGGCTCAAAACCGAACACAGGATTCAAGGTGTGGCCTGACCAGTGCTGAGTACAGGGAGAAAATCACTGCCCTGGTCCTGCTGACCTCACTATTTCTGATACAGGCCAGGATGTGACTAGCCTTCTTGGCCACCTGGGCACACACTGCCTCATGTTCAGCTGCTGTCAACCACCACCTCCCAGCTCTCCAGACACTCTCCCCCCAGCCTGCAGTGCTGCACAGGGCTGTTGTGACCCAAGAGCAGGACCCAAGGCTCTTTGCCTCAGTGAACCTCATACAGTTGACCTCGACCCATCAATCCAGCCTGTCCAGATCCCTCTGCAGAGCCTTCCTGCCCTCCAGCAGATCAACACTCCCACGCAGCTTGGTGTCACCTGCAAACTTGCTGAGGGTGCACTTGACCCCCTCATCCAGATATTCTCATCAATAGAGATATTACACAGGACTGGCTCCAATACTGAACCTTGGGGAACATCACTAATGACCTGCAGCCAGCTGGTCGTAGCACAGTTCACAACAACGCTCTGGGTCCAGCCACTCAGCCAGTTTTTAACCCAATGAACAGTGCACCTATCCAAGCCAAGAGCAGCCAGTTTCTCCAGGAGAATGTTGTGAGAGACAGTGTCAAAAGCTTTACTGAAGTCCATGTAGACCACATCTCCTAGATCACCTTGTCACAGAAGGAGATCAGATTGGTCAAGGAGGACCTGCCTTTCATAAGCCATGCTGGCTGGGCCTGATCCCCTGGTTGTCCTGTATGTGCCACATGATGGCACTCAATATGATCTCCTCCATGACCTTCCCCACCCCAAAGGCCAGGCTGACAGGCCTCTAGTTCCCTGGATCCTTTCAAACCTACTTGTAAGTGGGTGTCACATTTGTTGGGTTACACTGTATGCTG
>VXBT01005538.1:0-84539 GCA_013400235.1 Oriolus oriolus
ACCGCTCCTTCCCCGCCAGCGCCGCGCCGCGCCCGGGGCCGGGGCCAGGGCCCGGGCCGGGGCCGGGATAGGGGCCGGGGTCGGAGGAGCGGGCGGATGCTGTCCCCGCTGCGGGGTTCGGGGTGTCGAGGCTGCGGGCAGCGGCAGAAACGAGCGCCGGAGCGCTCAGCAGCGGGTGGGAGGAAGGATGTAGCGCTTGGGACACAAGAGAGTCCCAAGTAGCGGCGGCACAGAGGGGCTCTCGTTCGGGGTGGGAACGGACCACCCTCGGTGGCTGGAAACGCACCACCAGCCTGAAACCTTCCTGTATTGCAGTGCTTCGGGAAATAAATGCCACTAGCCCAGCGTCTCAGGAATTTAAATCTAAAACTTAGGTGCAAAAGAAAATTTATTTTGCTTTATCTCGAGACGTTATTGTGGTGGCAGGTTTTAAACAAAGCCAAGTGTACACAAAAGCTGGACTACTGTCTGAATGGTGCATAGCCTGTGAAAGCTTTATGCCAGAAAAAAATATCTTTAAAATGTGGGTTTTCTTACCAAACTTCCCTATTTTGTTTCCAAGAAAACAGCTGGGGTTATTGTATCACTAGAAGTGCTGAAAGTGGTCGATTCTACAAGCCTGGTGCTAGAGAAATTTATCTTCGTTTTGTGTTCTGACAGCATTATTCAGTTATCTTTGTTAGCACTTTACTGCATACACTTTATGCTGTAGTTGTCTGGATTAGTTTGAGGTGATGTTATTTTGGACAAAGTTAAACAATACTTTTGTTAGATGAAATGATCCATTAGAAGAGTGGCAAGTGGAGTCCTAGTCTGGCCAAATTACATGATATATTGTAAAACAATTATTTAAAACAACTTTAAAACGAAATTATTCTTCTTTAGGGCATTAACAGTTTATAAGATTTTTTAATGTTCTTTTCCATTAGGTTTCTTTCATGCTCTTTTTATCCACAGAAGGTTAGATGTCCTGAGTCCTTGGGTTGAATCCACAGAGTAATCCATGGACACAGCCATCCAGTACAGATGCATTCGGTTTCAGCATGCAAAACCTCTGTATTTTTACAGGCTTGGGGGCCATACGGTGTAGCAGTGTAGACTGAGGCAGTCCACTTAGAGGAACTGTGACTTCTTTTTTTTTTCTCCTTCATCCTTCTGTTGAGCACTGAGAGATAAATAAGGAAGTTTGAATGTTCTTTATATTGTGATAGTTATCTTGTGAGGGAGAAAGATTATAGTCATAGATATGTATATTTGAACTAAAGCGTTTGAAATCAGCTGCGATTCTTAAAAAATGGCTGAAATAGATAAAAGTATATAATTCTTTTGGTTTTCACAATCACTTGAAGTAACTATGAAATACCGTGAGAAATACCGTTGGCATGTTCTGGTTTTTCTTCAGTTAAAAAATATTAACACTGTGTCAAAGCAAGGGTGAACTGTGCAGCTTTCCCTTTTGCACATTATTGCAATTCTGATACAAGAGCAGAATTAGGTCCGAAGTCACAGGAAGGCAAAAACAAATTTATTTTTAGAAGTAGCTAGCGGTTTATGTTGAGCACAAAATAACAGTTTAGAAGACTGATGGTGAAATTATAAGCTTGTCTTAAGCACCTCTGAAGATACCAATGACCAAAAAAAAAAACCAAACAAAAAAATCTAGGGTCTCCCATCCTTTCTTCTGGATCTGTTAGGACAGAAGTACTGGAAGTGGGAGAAATCACTTCTGAAATGTATGTTGTGTTCAGAAGTCATGGTCTCTCAATAATTTTCTCTTTTTTTGCAAATTACACTTCTTTTTTCCTTCATAATCCTTTTTTAAGATGCAGTATTTAGCAGAAAACAATGAGTCTGTTGCCATTGCTGGTTTGAATACTGTGACTGTAAGAAATTCTGTTTGTGTCTGAATCTACTGAAGATTCTAGGTAGTGTCATCCTTTTTCCAGCTTTATAGACTTTTGGATCAGTGCCCCGAGATCTGTTGTGTACACATTACACAGACTGTCCCAGAATCTGCCTTCAGTTTCATGTGTTTAGCTCGAGAATAGCACAGCTGAAAAGGGGAACTTGTCGGGGTTTGTATCACAATTACAAGGAATACAAGAGTTATCTATGAATGTGAGTAATAGTCACAGAAAAATCATTCCAAATGAGTCTTCTAATCTGTTATTTTGTGCTCAACATAAACCACCAGCTGCTTCTAAAAACTGCTCTTTTTTTGCTTAAATGTAAACACATGCTTAAGTGAGATGCTCCACGGGGGCAAGAGTACTTGTACCACTCAAGGTATCTGTTAAAAAGCTGAAGATGGACTAACAGGTGTTTGTGGGTGTCAACAGTAAGGTTCAGTCATAAGAATGAAAACTTCTCATCTTGCAAGGATTTACAGTATCATCTATTTAATTTCTAATTTAAGAAAAAGTAAAATACCACTTCATTGTAGGCAAACAATTTTGTAGTTCAGTTTAACAGTAGTTTTGCTTGCATTTGACAAAAGAAGAAAATCTTGGTGGAGCAGAGGGCAGCTCACCTGGTGTCTCGGCATTTCTAGAAATGCTTATACCAAAAAAGGTTCTTAGTATCTGTACTACTTTTACAGAAAAACATTATTAATTTCTGCAGTTGGACGTAAGCCTTTCAACCACTCTCATGAGAAAAAGAAAGCTGGGGCTTTCCAGTATCATTCCCTAATCTTTTATACAGTATAGGATAGTACAATACACAGTTAATAATATTTATTTGAGGCGTGGTAAAATAATTTGATAACAAAGCTCTTGCTTAGTGTTTGCATTTTATTTTAAGGTTCCAGCAGCAAGGGTACATAGCTGATACTGTTTACCTTTTAATTTCATGACACAGGGAAATGCGGAGGCATACAGTTAAGCAGAAGAAAACATTTCCCACTGACTTCTTCACTACATGTTGGGGTGATTGGTAAACATCAGCATTGCAAATTCAAGAAGTGGGAAGGAGCCTGTATGCCCCTGAACCAAAAAGAAACAATTCTAGGATTTGCTGTAGGAAATGGTAATTAATAAATAAACATCATGTTTGGCACAAGATATCATCTGCTTCCAAGAAATACAGGACAATTTTGTAGTTTGTCTTTACATTCCAAATTTGAAATTGGGTTATCACTTCCTGTGCCTTTACATACAATGATTAGTGATACTTCTTAAGAGTAGCTCTTCTGAAAATGAAAGAAAAGGTAAAAATATTTTTGAGACTCAGATGGATCCTAACGTTATAAAGAGACTTCAGTATATCTATACTGGGACCAGTGTCACTTAATATCTTCATCAATGACGAACAAAGGGATCAAGTGCATGCTCAGGAAATTTTTAGACACTGAGCTGACAGGTGTAGTTTGCACAGCTGAAGGATGAGATGCTATCCAGAGAGACCTGGACAAGCTCCAGAAGTGAGGCCATGGGAAACTCAGGAGATTTAACAAGACCAAGTGCAAGGTGCTGCACGTGGGTCAGGACAAGCCCCGGTACCAGCACAGGCTGGGGGATGAAGAGATGGAGAGTAGCCCTGCTGAGAAGGATTTGGGGGTGCTGGTGGGTGAGAGGCTGGACATGACCCAGCCATGTGCACTCCCAGCCCAGAAAGCCAAACGTGTCCTGGGCTGCATCCAAAGCAGCGTGGGCAGCAGGGGAGGGAGGGGATTCTGCCCCTCTGCTCTGCTCTGGTGAGACCCCACCTGGAACACTGCATCCAGCTCTGGGGTCCCAGCACAGGAAGGACATGGACCTGCTGGAGTGAGCCCAGAGGAGGCCACCAAGTTGGTTAGAGGGATGGAGCACCTCTCCTGTGAGGAAAGGCTGAGAGAACTGATATTGCTCAGTCTGGAAAAGAGAAGGGTTGCAGCCTTCCAGTACCTGATGAGAACCCACAAGAAAGATAGCGAGACATTTTTTAAGAGCATGTAGTGACAGGACAAGGTAGAATGGTTTAAAACTGAGTAGGTTTCAATTACATATTAGTAAGAAATTCTTTACTGTGAGGGTGGTGAGGAACTGAACACTTTGCCCTGGGAAGCTGTGGATGCCCCATCCCTGGAAGTGTTCGAGGCCAGGCTGGAAGTGTTCAAGGCCAGGCTGGGGCTGGCCTGCCAGGATGGGGTTCTGAAAAAACCTGGTCTAGTGAAAAGTGTTTCTGCCCATGACAGGCGGGTTGAATCTAGATGATCTTTAAGGTCCCTCCAACCCAAGCCACTCTGTGATTCCATGGTATGCAAAATGCTGAAAGCCTTCCCTTTGTACCAGGTACCAGAGCAGCTAATGAAAAATTAGCATGTATTAGAACCTAAATAACCAGAGTGCAGGACTATGACTATGACTACACATAGTTTGTCCAGTTTCACTATCACTCAGCGTGTAATAAACTGATGTTGGAATGTATTGGTTGACCAGCGAGAACTACTCTGTAATTTCTCCAGTTTTGTCCTCATTTGCTTTGAGATAGTGTTCCTCCAAACAGATATGGATTTCCAGGGGTCTTGAGTGGACAAAACGTCCAGTAAAAATTCCAACAGCTTCTCTTCCTTTAAAAATGGAAAGAGGCAGCAGAAGGAATCTTCCAGCACTGACACTGAGCAGATGTGAGGTGCTAAAAGCTTTGATAAAGCAGGACTTTTGGCATGGTAGTATGTAAGTCCAGCCATGTAAATCCCCGAGACAATGTCTAGGCTAGAGGTGGAGTGAAATTGACAGGAAGCACTACTATGATTGGAGGCAACTAGAAAAAACACATCCAGGAAGTGTTAGAATAGGATATTTACTAAGGAAACAGGCAATTGCTTAAATATTTTAGTATCACAAATCCTTATCTTAAACAACAGATTCAGTAAAATGAGTAAGATGTCACCTTTAAATGCATCAGCCACAGCCTATCCCTACCTTCTTGGATAGACTTTCTCTTATTTTTGCCCCGTTTGTACAAAATAATGAAGTAAACAAGTGGAGGGAAAAAAAGAGGAAGGAACCACAAAATTTCTAAGACCAGAGCCTATAGAACAAATAGAATCCAGAACATATAGAGAGACAGTATGTGTCTTAGCTAAAGCCATTGTGACTGAGAACATGTGTGGGATGTTAGATCTAAAATGCTAAAATGTGTGCTGCTGCTGACAGCTGAGTGTGTAGTTCTGCTTTTAAAAATTCTAGTATCGATTTCAAAAATGGCTCAGTTTAAAACAATGTCTACAGTGTTTTTTACAAAATGGATTTCTTGATGTTTTGGTAGGTTTGCCTGAAAAGTTGATTTCTTAGTCTAGATTCAAAAACTGAGGTTAGAAATCTGCTATAAAGACAATCCTTTCCCCCCTAAAATTCTTGTGAAGTACACTACAGAAAAGCTTCAACTATCAAAAAAATCTTTTCATCATTTTGTTGGGAGAGAACATAGCAAAAGAAGCTGGTACATGCATAATATGCAGTTGCTTATGGGTAAGTTCCTACTCTGGGAAACTCAGGCCAAATTAGATAATTTGAATCAAGAAGTTCACTCTACGCAAAAAAACCTCAAACCTAAAATTTTGTCTAGATGATAATCTTTGATATCGTAGAATCACTGAAAGGTTTGAATTGGAAGGGACCTTAAAGATCATTTAGCTCCAACTGCACTACCATGGGGAGGGACACGTTTTATCAGACCAAGCTGCTCCTTATCTGAAATACAGGGAATGCTGAACAAAGGAAGCAGCATTAATATTGTCAGCTTTGACATAAAATGATAGATTTCACTGCTGCATTTCATAGAATTCACATGAATTCCACAGTGTTTTGCCCAAGTTAGTAAAGCAAGCAGGATGTTTAAGTAAAGATTAGTTTTGCAAATCGGATAATGGGATTAACTATCTTTTAAACCAGTAGAGCATCTTGCTCCTGTGAAGTGAAAATGATCACTTACTTAAAATAAATATTAAGCAGAGGAGCACTGCTCTGAACAGTTCTGACACCCTAGAACTGAAGTGGTCATTGAGGGAGGCTTCGAGTAACCTTTCTGTCCTCAGTTATCAGATGCAGTTGGCAAGAAATCTCATGCTGCCTCAGGTGCCCTGAACAATTGTGTGACAGTCATCATCCAGTGAATGCATCAAAGATCGGGTCTGCAGCTATTTCTGTGCACAGAAGTGCAGGAAAAACACGCCAGTAAGGGATGAGTGAACTCAAACCCACTGGAACGTGCTTTCTGAAAATGATGCAGAGCTGTGCTCACTTGGAAGCAGTGGTATGTTGAGGCTGTGATGTTGCTAGTGTAAAATCCAGTTGCCTCCAATTCTCAAGGGACAAGTTTCATCAAATGGAGGTGGCTTTTTGTTATCCTGACATAGCAGCTATCCACAGTGACAATTACCAATGGACCATTTAGCGATGTAGCCATTGATGCTGTGCAAGAACAGCACACCATGAAAAAAGAGGCCTGACTACGAGCTGTTTTTTCCAGCCTGGCAGTTTGTCATGCAAGATAGGGAAATACTGCCTATTGGCCCAGAACACGCTGAGGCCAGGTGCATCCTCTGTCTGCCCAGAGTGATAAATTGGCCTTGTCAAGAGTGTTTAGTTGGTCCAGGTGTTGCAAATAGGCTTACTTTGCAGGAGGGGAGGAGAGGGCTCATGCCTCTCTCTCTGTGTAGTGTTTCTGGAACATTCTATGTTTTATGTGAGAGGAGAGGTTAGGTTTCAGTTTGTTTGCTGGCTAGAATGGGTTCCTGCCTGCTAAGAGATTGTTTAATTCTCTCTTTATACCAATGAAGTAAGTTTTAGCTGTGCTGCTTGTTCTGATGATAAAGGCTGATATGGGGAGAGGTGCAGACTTAGTCTTTTCTGGATGGCTGATTGTCTGATGCACTAATTGTTATGAAGAGTCTCTTTGGCAGTGCAGTCAGTCTTTTATGATGTGCATGTGCCCATAAAATCTGGGCAGGAAGAGCTGGCGCAATTGTTGGATTGATAGTATTTTTTAAGGGAAACATTCCTTTCCTAACAAAAAAGCTGGTAAATTAAAAATTCTTTACTATGAGGGTTGTGAGGCACTTGAACTGGTTGCCCGGAGAAGTTGTGGATGCCCCATCCCTGACAGAGTTCAAGGCCATGTTGGATGGGGCTCTGAGCAACTTGGTCTGGTGAAAGGTGTTTCTGCCCATAACAGGGGAGTAAGAACTAGCTGGTCCTTAAGTCCCTTCCCCTGAACAATGCTATATTTCTATAATTGTAATCATTTGATAGATTTTAAGAAACTGATCCTTAATGTTGGCAGTCTGGCTGTGTGAGCTAGTATCACATCTTCCTTCCAAAAAACAAAAATGCTTGGCCTTTCTTCCATACCTCTGTGGATGTGAATACTTTCTGAGTGTAGTTGCCTGTGAGAGATGAGCCATTGGTGCTAGTGTGTCTAAAGCAGAACATTTACCTGGTCTGTGCTCTTGGCAGAAGCTTTTTGAAAAATAAGGTAACATGGCATGGTGTTTACAGACTCTAAAAAGTGACACTGAGAAGGCTTGGCCCGTTGTGTGGAAGCTTGCCTATTCTAGGAGTACAAAAGGCAAGTTATTTTTGTTCCTGCACTAATTTCTGTACTTTATATATAAAGCAGGATACTGTAGGCTGTTTCAGACGACAAAATAACCTTGGTCTGAAAGAGGAACCTGCCTAATTTTGCCAGTCTGACTCATGAGGCCAGTCCATTGAGGCAGCTATTCAGCAAAGATTTTAGCTATTCTAAAGATAGAACAATAAATTTCAGATAAAGGAATGAAGTATTATGGGGTCCACGTGTTCTTGGCTTGTTGTTTGCTTAACAATAAGTGAAGGCTAATATTCATGGCTGAGAAACTGAGATAATTTCTACATCTGTAGCCTCTAGATTTGAAACTAAGCAGAGACAGACCTGCAAAAAGAAGAGGAGTTCATACCTTCATAGCAGCTTTGGAAATGCCAGTCTACAACAATTGCTGGTTTTAAAAAAGTTAAATGAAGATACTGTAATGTAAAATAAACCTATCTTTCAGGTCTGCTGGCTAGTAAAACCACAGTGGACTTTATCCGAAATTTTGAATGAAATGTGGCATTTTGAATTCGTCCTGTAAGGCTATAAAACGTTGAGACTGCTGTATTAATGCTGAATTTCTCCTGTGGGGTTGTTTATTTTTAAATGGTTGAAGCTTTTCTTTCACCTTCTGTTTGATTGTAGCAACTTTCTTCTAGAACTCATGACAATTTAATTCTTGTCTTGTCTTGCATACCAGCAAATTTGCTAAAAATGTCACAAAGAAGGAAAAACAAAGTTATGGATTGTGGATCCATCCACATTTGGACCCTGATCCTTCCGAATGAAGCCAGCCTTTCTCAGTTCTCATGGTAATGAAAATTCACAGTATCATTGGCTCTGTGCCCAAGGCACTTTTTTTGTACATGTTTGGAAATGGGACAGATATTCCAGGTTTTGCCTTCCTGGAAAAAGAGGAATATTTTGAATCAACTTTGTTGGTGTAACACTGACAGATCTCCTTTGTCTGGCAACCACTTTCTGAGCTGTGAAAAACAATAGACAGTAGTAAACCAAAAGATTTTAGAGTTATTTGGGGCCAGGGGGAAATTTAGTGCTAGTTAGATGTGTCTTTGTTTTACTGTGCTATCACTGTCTTGTCCATAACAGTTTTGTGAATGCTGGCTCTGTAAAAGCTCTTCTGTAAAAATGAAAATACATTTCCACTTGGAAGCATGCTATGCTGTCATATTTAATATCACAGTAACTTTGAACCAATATGCAGGCCATTCACTAGGCAGCTCAATCTCTTTTTAGTGATTTTACTGATTTCTTGCAAGAATGATGATAATTTTCTTTTTTGCTCCTCACGTATTTTCACTGACTTTTAAAGCTCATTTTTCCCTCCTTTTATAAGTTCACAGCTCCCTCTGTGCAGTCATAGTAGGGTCTGTGGTGTGTAAAGGAGTTTTACTTTTTACTGTAATTGTGGAAAGGAAGTATATATTTGAAACAAAATACATAACATATATATATATATATGTATGTATGTATACAAATATATATATACATATGTATGTTATGTAGCTAAGCTCAAAAATTCCTGAAGGGAGATAGTTGGGGCTCCCTGAGTAAGACTTTTGTAACTGCACCCCAGCACAGGTTTGGTTTTGGTTTTTCTTTTGGTTTGGTTTGGTTTGGTTTGGTTTGGTTTGGTTTGGTTTTTTTGCCAGCATTGGGAAGAAACAATCTACCTGTACTATTCTGCAGTCACTACAAAGCCACAGCTGGTCTTGGTGAAGGTCTGTCTGTGCCCAAAGAAGTTAAAAAGTTTGTTCACATTTTGTCACAGCAGGAAACTGGGAGATTAGACAGGAGTCTGCCTACAGTATCTCAAATGCTTTCCTTCAGATGTAGCTCATCCCAGTGGTTCCATTATTTATAGGGTGGTTTGATAGGGACCGATCACAGTCGAGTGCTTTGTCCAAAAGGGAGCAGGCTTCCCCATGCAAATGATGCCACCCATTTCAAGTCTGAAATTCTTGCTTTGACAAGAGACATGTTTAGCAAGAGGCAGTGTTTGCATTTGTGACAGTGTAAGAGTGGAAAAGGAGGTAAGGGAATGACTAATAGAGCATAGTAAGGATGTAGAAAGAAATGGTCATATTTTTGTGTAAGTGGTTTTGGTTTTTCTTTTTCTAAAAGAAAAAAAAAAAAGATTGATTTTGGTTTGGGTTTTTGGTTGGTTGTTTTTGTTTTTAATATGCATGAAAATCATAGGATTTGTACTTCCAGGGAAAGAATTATTGTGATCCATAAACACCTGCCTTTTCTTTTTCCTTTCACTGTAGCATTCTGAGCTTTTTAAAAGATCAAAGCAGAAAAACCTAATTAGAGGAAAACTATGACATGTGAAAAGATTACCAAAGCCATGAGAGTCCCAAAAGATGGGTGCTGTACAAGAGAAACAAGAAATTCCTAGCATCAGTGAAGAATGCTTTTTTAGTGATGAATGCTCCTCCATGAGCTCAGTACAGAAGCTTATACAAAAAAGCCCTGAATAGAACACAAATGCTGTGGTGCTTTTTCTAAGCATCTGTTTGCCTTGTAATAGGGCAGTAATTGTGTTGACAGGTCAAGTAGTTTTTCCTCAGGAAATATTTCAACAGCTAGAGTGCCTGGAGTAGTCTGATGATATCAGAATGTCAGATGCAGTTTAGAGTAAATGAGGGCATTTCTGGCATGTTTCAGTGGATAAAAAAACATCTGTCTGTCTGTTCTCAGTATTGATTAAGATGATACCAGAAAGTAAATGGGTAGGAAAATATTTTTTGAATCTCAGTTTTTTGAGGCTAATAATAATTTTAGGTGTGTTTGTGATATTTCTTTTCAGTTCTTTTTATGAATGACTCCTTGATACAGGAGGGGGAGATAGATGGTGTTTTCCCTAAACCTAGTAGATGAAATACCAATGCCACCTGTTTAGTAGGAAATTTTTAATTCTGATATGGCCAAAATGCTGAGGATTTACATGAACAAGGGCAAACACTGTTTTCTCTTAAGTCCAGAAAGATGCTAGCTAGGCCACTAACTTTCATAATAATGATAAAACATGAACCTGTTACACATTGGACAATCCCAAAGCTCACTGATCATATTGTTAGATCCAGGTTTTGAATTCCCCATCAGAAAAAATCTTCTGGGCCCAAAGCTACCACATTCTCTATTTTTCCCAGACAGCTTTTAATTAAGCTATGTTTGTGTTACAGAATATATCTCAGTGTTTGAAAATCCTAGCAGAAACACTATGGTCATCCTAAAAGCATCACCGTAAATCAAAAGTATCTGAAAGAAAGAAAATTCTTCTGAAACTGAATTGTTACAAAGTAAAATATGGAACTTGACACCCAAGACAAGTATTTTTGATAGACACAAATGCTAAGGAAAGAGCCTAGCGTTAAAGAGATTATAAAAATGAAACTTGCTAAAAACTAACACATGCTTTGTGTGTCTGTCATCACTGGCCAGGAGCATATGTGGAACAACAGAAAAGTCTTTGGAGAGGAAGGAAGACGTGCTTTTGGAGTCTGGAGTAGAAGGCAAAAAACAGTGCGGCATAGCTTAGATCATCGCTAAAATGTTGCAGAATTCAGAGAGAAGTGTTTGATTGCTTGAGGAAAACTTTTCATGGAGAAGGTGGAGAAAACACGTGGAGAAGGAGGCCCAAGCATGAGTGCTGGAAATGTTGCTGTAAGCTTATTAGAGACACAGTAGGTGCAAACTGAGGTGCAGTGCCTTAAGCATCAGTACTCAACAAGGGCACTTCCCTGAGGAAGGTCAGCAACTCAAAGAAATACAAGTGTCACTTTTCCCTTTCAGACAGTACCACACTACATCCCCTTCAGCGTGATGAATGGAACATTGTTTGGAGATGTCTGCAAAAGTTGCAAAAATCACCAGTGTTACCAGTTGAATTACACAGGATTTCAAACGTTTTTCAGTAGGTCAGAAAGTTCACTCTAGTGTCCTGATCAAACTCTGATTTGTTTGAATTACTAGATAAAATTATATTCTGCTTCATTTCCTGCCCTAATGACTTGCTTTTAGACACTTGTTGTGCTCTTCCTTTGTTTCTGCATAATTTGCTCGTGAAAACTCCTCTCCTAAGGTCTGGATAGAAATTAAATCTTCATGTTTATGCAAAAAAGTGAAGGAGACATTTAAAGGTAATCTGATGATCAAATTAAGACCACCATTCAGCTGCCTATGCACATTGGAAGGTGATTTTTGAAAGTGCAAAAATGAGAATAGAACAGTAATTCAAATCCATTTTGTTTGTTAAACTTCTTCAAATTTAGTTGCTTTAGAAGTGACACAGTAACAATGGATTTATAATACTTTGATGGTAATTATGTCAAAGTGTACATCAGTTTGGAGTATACCTTTAAGATTCTCCTTAAACCCTGGAACTACCAAAATATTTGATGTGGTACATCAAGTAACCATCAAATGTGTATTTCTAATTCTATGCATGCTGAATTCCTTTTAGCTTTCAGGTATGTTACGTAAGTTGAAAATGTAGAGAAGAATCTTAAAAAAACTTGTACTGCTTTTCTCAGAGGCACACATATTTCAAGAATCCTAATTAAACAGGAACTTCAGGAAAAATGCAAATTCATATTATTCTTTTATTATTAATGTTTTTCTGTGTATAGCTAGAGAACTGTTGATGTTCTGGGGGTTCTTAAAATATCACCCTGTTCTGCAAGTAATTGTTTTGGTAAGCATATTTTCATCATTTGGCACTGTCTAGTGAGCCTTATACAGATGTATGCATGCAAAAGACATTTGCTTCAAACCTTACTTCTTTACTTTCATATCCTGCTCACAGAATACTATCTTGAAAAACAAGAAAAGGTAAAAAAATAACTGTTCAAATAAGGAACATTTTTTGTAATACTGTTTCACCACTGCATGGCTTTTGATCTGTCACATTTCAGTCATTTTACCCATGGAGGAGTAAACTAATCAATCAGAAATCCCTAAGTCTCCCTCCACATTGATGTTTGGTCTTTTTAGAAAGATTCATATGCCTATTTATAATTTTTTTTGTTGGAGTGGAATCAGTACCTCAGTAATATTATACTCTTTGCTAGGCAAACTTTTCCATACAGAAATTATTCTCCTTTTATCCTTGTCTAAATATGAGATGAAATAGAATTAAGCTAAGGGTAGCAGCATGGTTAGCACAGATTTTTTTCTAACACCTTTCAGGTGAGTTTTCCTGAGTTTTGCTCATCCGTTTTGAGAGAACACTTCGCTTCCTACTATGCACAAATCGTGTGAGATACTAAACTCTTGTGGTATGTGTGAAATACCCTGCTGAGTTGATGAGGAAGCTCCTTGAGAGGAAGTGGGTACCTAATTTTCCTATGTATTTGCGTAATATTTTTTCTTTCATGTAGGATCAGCCTGATATTTGCATGCATTTTTAGCCTCTTTAAAAGTCAAATTTAACGACTAGGGGGAGAGTTGCACTTACGACCCTCTTTTGCTGTTGTGCTCGAGCTCCTCTCTTGGGTAGCCAGCTGCACTTCCTTCAGCATTCTGAAGGTAAACCTTTGCATTCAACCCTTAGGGGGCCTAATCTCCATTTTACAGCTTCACATTTGTAACTCCACTGACTGGAAAAATGCAGCACTGTTTGTGCACCTGGAAAAACTTAGAGGAGAAGAATACTCTGAACTCAAATATTTTCTTCTGCACCACTAGTGATCCTAGAAGGGTATTACACTCCCAAAAAGAAGGCAAGATTTTGAAATTCCAACCAAAGAGAACAACCATCTAAAATTCAGAAAGAAGTTTTTAACCATTATCTGAAGTTTTGTGTGTTTATTTGGCTCTGTGCGTGGCCAGGAGATTTAGCATCAGTCCAAATATTTCGTACTGTTGCTAAACACTGAATATTCTTCATGTATAAGAACGTGGGGTAGAGAAACTTTGCTTGAAATCTTCCAACTGTAACCTATTTTGCAAAAGTAAATCAGGCCATTGTTTTCCGAAACAGTTATAAATAAATAATTTGTGAAATCCAAGAGATCATAAGAATCCTGCTGCTGTTCTTTCCATAACTGAGAAATATTCTTCATATTTTAGAAACTTCTTACATAGCAGGCCTTCTCATTCTGAAGATTTAAGAGACAGTCCCTCACCAATGCCATCACTGACATTTCATCTAAATTGAAATGAGTGGATTTTTTTTTCCCTTCTCTTTTAAGAACTTGTTTCTGGGAAAATCATCCTGAAGAGTCTGTAGAAAATACTGAGATTAATCTGAGACAAAACAATACTCTGAGGAGTAGCCTGATCTGAAATACATCGTAGTCAAAGTGAATTTAAATTTCAGTAGCCATAAATGTTTTTGTAGCCAGGGACAATGAGTTTATCCCTTCTAACCCTGTCCCCCACTCCACTTTTATTTTATTAGCTGTTATTTTCATTCTTAAGTTCTTTATCTTTTTTAGATCCTAACATTATTTTAAGTCTGAAACTAGAAGTGTGGCAAAAATGGACTTTAATGGAATACATTCATGAAAATAAATTTCTACAGATGAAGAGTGTGGGGGTATTTTTCAGTTTGATATTTGTTCACTACATATTTACTGTTTTGAGCAGGCACTGCAGTGCAGTACCATTCTTGGTATGAGACACATTGTGGGATTATTTTATCCTTTTCTCCAAGTTGTGCAGTGCCAGTGAAGAGCCAGTGCTGATCAGTCATGCATCTGAATTCTTTCCTTACTAAAAACCTAGTAGTAAATCTGTTTATCTTCCATCTTTCCTGAAAGTGGTATTGAAGACTTGGAGCCTGCCTTCCAGGTCCACTTTGCTAGAGGTGGGATGATGTATGTTCATCTCCTGACCAGCAGTGTATGTGGTGCGCAGTGGAGTGAAAAAAAATTACATGGGGGTGTGTGAGGGAAACAAGCAAGCAAGAGTGAAGGAAACAGGAACTAGAGCATTCAAAACGTCCATATTTGTAATCTTTCAGAGTAATAGAATCAAGGAGTCATAGAAACATTTAGGATGGAAAAGATCTTTAAGATCATCAAGTCCAGCTGTAAACCTAACATTTCCCAATCCACTACAAAACCATGTCCCTAACCACCAGTCTGTAGGTCTTTAAATCCCTTCAGGGATGGTGACTTGACCACTTCCCTGGGCAGCCTGTTCCAATACTTGATAACCTCCTCAGTGAAGAAATATTTGCTGGTATGCAATCTAAACCTCCCCAGTGCTACTTGAGGCCTTTTCCTCTCATCATCTCACACACAGGAAGAGATTGACTCCAGCCCTGCCTGGGGTGTCTGGCCCCTGCCACTGTTCCTTGCAGAAGAGTTGTTGTCCCCTGTGCCTTCCTAGGTGCCTGATGCCATGTCCTGCCAAGAGAGACATACAAAGTGACAGAAATTGCCTTGTGCTGGGAGGAGAAAAGTCAGGGAGGCGTCAGAAGGCTGTGGGAGAGGGGAGACAACAGAAGACCTTCCTGATGGCTCTCCTTGAAGGCTTGAAAGCAGCAGCTGCCACCCTGGGAGACAGGGCAGAGAGATGTGGGGCTCAGCTGGTCTGTGCCCCTATCTCTGCACCCCGTTGGAGGGCAGGGAGAGATGGCAGGGATGAAGAGCTGGAGGAAAGCCCTGATCTCCTCCACACCTCCCGAGCGCTCAGGCTGAGATGTATGTTGCATGTGGTAGGATCTGGAAAGACGTGAGGAGGGCCTGGGAGAAGAGCCTGTATGCCCACAACCCTAAGCCCCCATACCCTTCCCCAGTCACCACCAGGTTAGCACAGTGTACCTGGAGGAGGCAGTCAGGGAAGAAAGAGGAACTTTCTGGGAGTATTCCCTGCTACCAATGCTCCGCACCCACTGTCCCAGGACAGGCTCCTGTGGAGCCTGCGGCACTGTGCAGCTGGGCAGGGGAAGGGAGGCACCGGCAGGGGCTGCCCATGTGCAGTGCCCAGACCTGCTGCTGTGCCCTATACCGAAGCTGGTAGAGCAAGCCAAGTGTCCTGGTGGAGCCTGCATGCCTTGTGTGTGCACCTACCGGGCCCTGGACAAACTGTGGGCAGACAGACCCTGCTGGAAAACATCATGGTCACAGGCTGTCACAGCCCTTCCATGGTGACATCACAAGGGTGTGAGACACCACCTAGCCAGGAAGGCAGATGATCCAAAAGGGGCAAAGTCTGCTCCACAGGATGTTTCCCCTTGTTGAGCTTCAATAAATTCCTTTCATTCGAATTCTTTAGCCTTTCCAGGTCCCTTTGAATGGCATCACAGCCCTGTGATGTTTTAACCACTGCTCTGTTTTATATTATTTGTGAACTTGCTGGGGCTGTGCTCTCCCCACTGTCCAACACCTCAATGAAAATCTTAAATAATGTTGACCCCAGTCCTGACCCTGGGTTACGACACTATTAACTGGCCTCCAAATGGACATAGTACTGTTGATTGCAATCTTCTGGCGCTGCATTAAGTTACTGAATGAATTTTATTCCATTTGAGGAAAGCTTTGTCTGGTACAGGCAGAATGGTCATTTTGTACAGCATTTTATGCAGAATCAATGCTTGGTGGTGGCTTACTGAGGACTGCCTTCTGCCTCTTCAGATACAACTTCCTTCTGCAATTAACAAGCGCAAGTTATGTTACTAGATTGGTATGGGAACTTAAACCAGTAACTTTTAGTTGCAGATCACAAGAGTAATAAATAACATGCTGCACAAACCTCTATTTTGTAGGGTTGCAATATCTTTGCAACTTTGATGTCTCCCTTATTCGGGAAGGTGGGAGAAGACCAGAAGATCTGCACAGCATGTGGTTGTCATGACTGGGCCCTGTCTAGTTTTCTGTACTATGTTGATTTGAGCCTTGTCGATTTGACTTTGTGCTCCTCTCACTCTTTCCCTCTCCACACCAAACCTTCACGTATTCACAACATAGCACAGGTATTTGTCTACTGTTTCTTGACAAAAGCACAAGTGATAGTGAATCAGCTATGAACCACTGATGGATCATAGATGAATTAAGCAGTAGGCACAAACATCTCTGCCTGCTGCAGGACTGCCAGGGAAGGTGTCAGTCTGAAGTGCTGTGTGCCAGAAGGCCCTACCTTAAGACTCCCATTCCTCAGTTACACCTTTGCATTATAGACCCTCCCTTTTTACAGAGTTGTCCATAAAGTCTTCCACTCTTTACCTCATGTAACTCCATTGCACACTTTGGCCAGCTACAAGACAAATGGGCTGTTAACCCTGTTCCCACACAACCTGAATTGTTTCACGCTGATTCCACAAATTGCTGCATGGCTTCCCTAAAATCATGCTTCATTTTATTGTGAAGGGCTCATATTTCAACTCCGATGTGCTTTGCAGCAGTAGAAGCAGAAACTGAATTTCTGATCATTTTGTCCACTTCTAGCCAAGATGCTGGGAAGTGGGAAAAGAGCTGCTGGGATTTACACAGACAACTTCTAACAAGATAAAAATAAAAATGCGGTCTTCAGTTTAAAATAATTTCTTAAATTGTCAACATATGTATCATCAACATAGCCTCAGGCTATGCCAGGGAAAGTTCAGGTCGGACATCAGGAAGAATTTCTTTACAGAAAGGGTTGTTAAACATTGTAATGCTCTGCCCAGGGAAGTGACAGAGTCACCATCTGTGGAGGTGCTCAAGAAACAACTGGACAGAGCACTTAGTGCCATGGTCTTGTAGACAAGGTGGTGATGGGTTGAAGTCTGGACTCAGTGATCTTAGAGGTCTTTTCCAGCCTTAATCATTCTCTGATTCTGTGAACGTATTGCATGTGAACTGCCATCTTACTGGTTTATCCTGATTTTCTACTGATATTCATGTCTCCGTCTTTGTATTTTCAGATATAGTATTCTAGGTTTGCTACTTGGAAAAGAAAAACCATGGCTTCGAGCACATCAAACCCTGCTAACCATTTGCCGTACTTCTTTGGTAATATCACACGTGAAGATGCCGAGGAATATCTGATGCAGGGAGGAGCAAGTGATGGACTATATTTGCTCCGCCAGAGCCGAAATTACCTGGGGGGCTTTGCCTTATCCTTGGCCCATGGAAGGAAGGTTCACCACTATACAATTGAGAGGGAGCTGAGTGGCTCGTATGCTATCGCAGGAGGCAAGTCACACGCCAGTCCTGCTGAACTCATTAACTATCACTCAGAAGAAGCAGACGGCCTCATCTGTCTACTGAGAAAACCTTTCAACCGGCCACCAGGCGTTGAACCCAAAACAGGACCCTTTGAAGATTTGAAAGAGAACCTCATCAGAGAATATGTCAAGCAAACTTGGAATTTGCAGGTAAAACCAGAGTGATCTTGCCATAAAGTAGTCCTTGATCTAGGAGAAAAAGAGATGGCAGTGTTTGTTTCCAGATGTTGCTGCTGCTAGGTAGTATTTTTTCACAATGACATCATGGCTGTTTGAGACTTAACAGTGAGGGTTTTTTCTCCCCAGTACATGCAGTAACTTGGCAAAAAGTGTAGTTTTCTTGAAATTTAAACTCTTAGAATTTCTACAATGTCTTGGGCTAGTATAATCTTATCTACCTCTGCACTAACATATGTAATCAGATTTGGACCAAAAATTAATACATGTAATGAACAAGACACAGAAATGGTTTGTTTTGTTGCTTTTAATTCTGATTTTTTATGGATTGATATGCAGGCAGGCATGGTGACATGATGACTTGTTTCACATCCTACTCTCTTAGCTTGCCTTGTTTCTGTGATGCTAATTTACATTATGTCCAAAAACAGAACTTGTTCCTGGAACAGAACAGTTTCTACACAGCAGAGCACTGCCTATACACCTTCAGTGCTTCACGGGTCAAGCAGGAATTTTCCACAGGGAGGACAAGAGGTTGGATTTCTTCCTGAGAGTGACTATGAAGAAGCCAGTCTTAACATGGAAACGCTAGTATAGGAGGCTGCAAAAGGAATATTATTTCACCTTGAGATGCCATGAGTTACCTTTATGAATTCATTAAGTTACACAAGGTTTTTAATCTCTTTTGCTGCTAGCAAATAACCCTATGAATTCTGCCCTGTAAAATACATGGAGCAGTCCCCAAATTGGGAAAGCCTGAAACTTATACAACATTTTCTGTAATTGCTGAGGCTCACAGTATCTTTTCTGATGAGTCTGAGCTCAATCTAGATGTAAGCTGATGAACTTTGGTTAAAAACTGGTGAAACTAGTGAGGATTGCCCTCAGATTCTGGGCCCAGTTTAGAAGTGGTAAATTGAAGACAAGGTTAGAAGTATTTAAGTTAATATTACTCTAAATAAGTCACTCTAAAATGGGGACTGTTCTGTCTGGGAAAATTTGCATTGATGTCTTTGACATAGACATGCTGCAACAGTGCAAAGCATGTTCAGTTTATTTTAGTACACTGCCATAGGATATGTGATTTGGAGGTATGTTTGAAATCTCAGCCTGACACTAACTCTGTTTAGCTATGTCTCATTAGCATAAAAATATGACTTTATTTTAAGTTTAAATAGTGATATATCAGTAGTTTTATTTACTGGTTAATTTTCCTTCTTCTTCTTAGACGTAAAAGGAGAACCCTTGTTTTGTGATGTTTAGATTACGATGTGTTAGTTTCTGGTTTAAAATCTTTACAGCAACCAAGCATTTTCCTCAGATGCAACAAATATGTGCAGATTTTGGATGTCCCAAAAGCAGTCTCAAAAGACTGGGACTCTATCTGTCATGTTTTTATTGCAGAAGATAGTTTGACTGTTTCACCGTGTTTTTACGGCTCTCTAGGGGCATGCTCTTGAACAAGCCATCATTAGTCAGAAGCCTCAGCTGGAGAAGCTGATTGCCACTACAGCCCATGAGAAGATGCCATGGTTCCATGGGAGGATCTCTCGGGAGGAGTCAGAACACCGTATCCTCATTGGGTCAAGAAACAATGGAAAATTTCTGTGAGTGCTTTTTTCTGTGGTATTGTTGTTTGCCTCCAGTGTCACTGCACAGTTCTTTTGAATAAACTTCAAATGAGATTATGCCCTAAAACATGGTTCATACACAGTGAGGGCACCCAGTTCAGCATAAATTACATAACATGATGCTTCCTGCCCTAAGCAAGTCCCTCACTTAAGTAAAGATGGAAAACCATAACAAAAGCATGGAGCACCTGCAGGGGTGTCCACTAGGGCCTGCTGGAGCCAGCCGTGACCAGCCCAGGGCAGCCACACTGTCAAAGCCTGACCACCTGCACCCAATACAGAGACTCATTAAACTGGCACAATTATAGATAAACTGCCTGTGTTAGCAGCTGTTGGGATCTGTATCTGTCAGGTCTCCCAGGGACAGTGGTGGTGCCTTTGTTTTGTAGTTAAGCAGCAGAATGAATTGCTTCTACCTTGACAGCACTATTTTGTGTCTGCTGCTTACCCTCTGCATTTACCCAGCCTCATGATCTTTTGTTTTCTGAGCACAAAAGTGTCATTAGGATAGTGACTGACAGCTATCATGTTGTGAGGACTAGACCCAGACAAAGCCTTCTAACAAAAAAGCGGTTTTTTTTGGAAAATCCTCATTTGGAAAATATCAGTGTTTTAACAGAGCCATCTTCTGTGGTTCCCCCTCCCCACCCAGAAAGCATTTATATAATGACAGAAAATTAAGCTTAAAAGTCGTGGCCAAGTAAGAATCACTTAGAGCTGTATAATTTCTGAGGGAATTTTCATCACCTACCTATGCAGTCTTCTTTAGTACTTATCCTTCTTTGACTTTTTTAAAGCTAGTCCAAAGTGAAATCCCACAAGTGAGTGCAGGAAGGACATGCTTCTTCAGTACCAACTCTTTCACTTTACTGATTTTCCATAATTGTGTCATACTAATTGCTATTTTGGGTGCAACCCTTGCATGTTTCCATGTTTCAGTTTTAGTTGACAGGAACCAACTCCTTTAAATCCTGTTTCCAGTGGAGTGAATTCCTATGAGGTCTTAACCACAAGCGCTTTGACTGTAGTGACACCTCATTTCTTGAACTCTCTTTCCTTCCCTCCATCCTTGAATTTTTTGTTTCATAGCCACTCTCAGCCAAGTTGCCATGCATGCCTATTTTCCACATCATATTCCCTTACTGGCAGGGATCACATCCCGAGACTCATTTACTCAGTTGCTTTTGCTGCCATGTGTAACAAAACCTTGTAATAAACTTATTAGAGATACTTGTAATAAAAAAACTGTTACAAAAGTTACAAAAATTTGTGGAGCCATAGATTTCTTCCTATTGCGTAGGAGTTTAGAGGATTTGAGGGACATACTTGTTACAGACTACCAGCCCAGCATTAACACATAACCTCTCCTTTTTCTTGACCTGTGATTTTGCTAGTTTCTTTTCCTCCTTTTTAGACGTCAGATCTGGTGGATATGTAATTGAGACAAAAAAGCAATCCTTTCTTTTAATGACGCTTTTGTACCGAAAAATATATTGCTTTACTGCTTTCTGTTTTAACACCTTACCAAATCAAATTTTTGTATCAGCTGAGTCATGATCGTGTGTTAAAACTGGCAGCTTTTCTAGTGTGCCTCAGGTACACGTTGGTTTNTTAACAACAGGGATAGGTTTTGGAGTAAGGGAGTGAAATTTTTTAGGAGACTTGACATTTTCAACCTCTCTTACAAACATTGCTCTCTTTTTAGTCTTGTATAAGCATTCCTACTGCTTTGATTGGAAATATTTTACCAGCATTTTCCTGTGTTCCTTAAAGATGGCCTAGGAGGCGTTTCTGCTGCTGTTTGCGGTGATATGTGCAATGAGTCGTGGGGGAACATTCAGACCTTCTCCCACGGGAGTGGTTATGGCGATGGATCCATATTTTAGATAGTTTTGATAGAACTCAGGTGGCTGCTTTCATATCAGGTAGCGAAACCCGTAGAGGAGAAAATGCTAATTTTAAGGCTCTGTTTAAACGATGTTTATTTGAGCTCAGGCCACTGGAGCTCAAATAACATGAACTGCTAGTGTGTTGAGCTTAGGTCCCTCTTATTAAGGACAAGATTGTTTACTTCTGCGTCTCTAGGATGGTTTCTGATGTATTAATTTCTCTTGCACAGACTTCCTATCTGGCCATTTTAGACCATACTAACCACTCAGCTGCCATTTGCTCTTATGATCTCAGGGAAGACACAGGGAGAAAACTTCATCTACCCCATAGTTCAGTAGCCAGTGCAGCAAGAGAAATAATGTGTTGTTCGTATGTGTTGAAATCAGTTATTTTACCTTCCTGAGCCATTCTAACTCTCACAACCATAGACTTGGAGGCTCATCACAAATAACAAAAGAACGGTCTAATTCTGTGAGGTTTATTGTTTTCTGCAGTGGTTTGCCTAACATGGGCTTGCTCGGCAGGCGTTGAGAAATCAACCACTCATTTCTGGCTAGCTGAAGCAGTAGCAGCAGAACTGCTGAGTGTGAGATCGGTGCATTGTTTTACATTTCATGCACAGACCACTTAGTTTTACCTACCCAGCAGCAGTGCTTGTCAGAATATTCTGTACGTCTGTGAATTGAAGGCTTTGAATTTGTGACTGTGAATGTAGGTGCTCAGGGACTGCTTTTCTTACACTAGTTGAGATACGCAAGCCCAGTAGCTGACTGAAAGGTGAAACGTTAAAACATTCAAGGTCTAAGGTCTGTTTGCTTGTTGAGGTAGCAACTGGAATCTGGGAACAAAGAGTGGAGCTAGATTTTCAAAGAAATTAGGTACTCTGAGGTTATTTAACAAATCCACAAGCAAATGCTTGTGTATGATGAAAATCATATTGTTATTGTGGAGAAAATAATAAATATTATAGAAGGCTAGAATATTTCTGTAGGTTTTTAATAAGGGTCTCCAAAACTTTATTACACCAGAAATTTCCTATCTATCTGACCTACCTACCTGGAAACAAAATCCAGTGCAACAGTCTCTGTAATAATACAACTAACATGTTGATTTCTTTTGCACTGCTTTACAGCAGTACAAGATTATCAAATCTAGAATTATTTTTAATATAATAAATATGGAAATAGTAGAAAAGCTTCCTGAGTGCAGTTCAAAATATCATGAATAGCATCATAAAGATAACACTACAATGCATCCAAGGAAAAATTCTGATCTAACTGTGGGTGTTTTACTAGGGAATTTTCAAAGTTCTTTTTAAAGTTTTTGTCATGGCTTAAAAGTCAGTGAAGTATGTATGTGTATGTTAGAGGGTTCATTTTCAAACCCAAACGCAGAAACCATGTCATGAAATGGCATGAAATGGGGACAAGTGCCTACCTCTTCTGTGAAGAATGTTTATGTAAGATTGCCCCTCTAGGCACAAACGTTGGAGAAAAAAATACAGCAGTGGAATAGAAGTAAAATATCTCTAAAATTATCTGAAAAGAAACTGAAAATAGAGAACTTTATGGCTGAAGCCCCACTTAACTTCACTAACACTACTTTGCATTCTATACTGGATAATGGCTCTTGACCAAACTTCTGGGGTTTGTTACATTTTGCCTCATAGGGAACAGTGATCTTAGATCAAACTATTAATATTGGTAATAATTTTATTAATTTTGTAAAAATATATTTGTTAATCATGCATCATTAAATGCTTATAATATTTTTGATATTATCTATGTGAGTTCATGCATGCATGTGTAAAACAGCTGAAAAATAAATTATAACTTCTTGAGAAGAGAAGTTAGTTTTCTCTGTAGTTTCACATAGGAAACAACTCTGGTATGTGGTAAGGGTTGGCACATCTTGATTTATCATCAGTAATGACCACTTAAGTTATACAAATGTGATCTTGCATGTGTGTTAAAAAACAGAAGCTCTGAAGTTGGAGGAGGATAAAGAATATTCAGAAAAACTGTTAAACTTAAAAATTCAATATTAGGGAAATTGTGAGTGAAGACATTGCTGCTGAGCAGTTTAGTCTATATAAACGTTTACATGTGTTCATAGCTGTATGTAGGTCACATAAAATATGGACAGTTGTGTAAAAGGAAAGTAGAAATATTTTTTGATGTCATATGAGTGTCTTCAGTATGTAATGAGAATATTAAAGGGGACAAATCTAATTTAGACTGTTGTAATGAGTCACTGTAATACTCATCATGGCATTCCATGATGTCTAGAAATTAAACTGTCTCTTATATGCCATAATAGTTACTACTAGTAACAGTATTTCAAAATAATGAGGTTTGAAGTGCAGTTGTCTGTAAGAGCTTTCTTGTCTTTTGTCTGACCAAAAATTTCTGTTTCTGTTATATGTAGCAGTCTATATTTACACTAATATTACTGCCTTCTTCTTGGAGTTGGCTGCTACTGGACCGCATACTGAGATAGGTCATTTTTCTGACCTTGTAGAGAATTCTTTAAATAATTCTATAAGTATTAAGTTTGTATCCATAAAAGGGACTGGACACTGTTGACATCATAGAAGATGAAAACAATCCTATCAAATGTGACCTTAATTCAGGGATATGTATTAATGATGAAGTTCTTCTTCAAAGTGCCAAGCAGTTGCTAGGCTTAGATGACCATAAAAATTTTTCAAGATAAATGACAGTATACAGATAATGAACTGTGTTTCCGGAGGTGCTGTCTTCCTCTCCACAGCAGCCTGGATGATGCCCATGACTCTGGGAGAGCTGTTTACTGGTCTTCAGCTAGGTACGTTTTGGGTGCCACAGGCAGACCAATGTGGCAGGGCTGTGGCTTCTCAAGGCAGGCTCTGCAGTGGGTGCTTCAGCAGCAGAGTGGGTCTGAGGTGTGAAAAAAAGCTGTGATCCCTAAGTGAGATAGCTGCACTAAGAAGATCCCCTTTTTCAGGTGCAGTTTTGCTGCAGAGCTGTTTATTAGGGGTTTGGTGGAGCATGGTGTATTTTGCTGCCAGGGTGAAGTCAACTAAATAGACTAATGTGATGCAATCCTTCTCACAAAAAGTATTTTGTAACTGTGCAACAGACTCATCAGCAGACGAAATTTTAGGTTCCATTGTAGATAGCAATAGTGTGAAGCTGAGATATCGCCTAAATTCTGTAGTGTTCTGACATTTCTGAAACAGCTTTGAAAGTGTTACTGAACAGCGGAGAAGAAATCATGCAAATGAAGGCAGCAGTCAATCCCCTTTGCCCTTTATATAATTCTTTTACAGATGGCACCAAGTTCATTCCTTATTACCCTGAAACTTGGAACATATGCACTGTGCAGCACATCTTTGAAGTGATAATGAGTAGCCATGTTGTTAACAGCATTACCAGAGATGGTCATGAGGGCAGACAAGCAGGGAATGGCTGGGGCTCGATCAGCAGCGGGGAATGTCAATATCTCTGGCGTCAACAAAGCTGTTATTGCTGAGAAGGCAAAGCAATGCCAAGAATAAAATTTAGCATGTCTTTGGATTCAGGAACAGAATTATTTCACACCATTCCTAAAGCAAGCACTTTGCTTGTTTATTTTCTTCATAATTCTCCACTGCAGAATGCTGCAACTTCTGTTTTTTTCTACACAGTCAATGAGGCATGTTGTAATAGCAATTTATTTCTTTGACCCTCAGGGATATTTTTCTTTAGAAATAGAGGGATTGTTTGGGTTTTCAGATGGAAACAGAAAAAATTGGGACATTGTTCTTTTTGCTTCCAAATGAAAATACCAAAGGAGGGAATGGATAGCTATTTACACTGTCTGTAATGATGCTCCAAATTGTTATTGGTTGCCATCTAGGTTGCACTCCCAAAACCACAAAAAATACTCAAACACATATTGCATGAAATATAAAATCAATACCTAAACATTCTTTGCATTGCATCAGGTAACAGGTTGAATTTCTACATTCCTTATTCTGCTGTTTTAAATATGTATGTCATAAAAAAATCTAGAAACTTTGGCACTTCTCTTATATATATATATATATATATATATGTATTCAAATCTGTTCTCAATGAAGTTGTTCATTTTTCTGATTATTCTCAGTGGATGAAATGACAATTTGTTTATTTACAGGTGCTTTTCTTCTGTACTTTTGTGATTCTCTGCAATAGCATGAAATGGAAGACCAGGGGATACCTCACTGCTGGCTTCCTTCCTTGCCAAAATACTTTTTTTTTAAAATAGCTTTTTTAAAATGAAGACTTTCTTTGTTAGCAGTCTTTATTGAAGAACACTATATATTGTTTCTAATTTCAGAGCTCTTTAAAGCAGAGAGTGCATTTGGAATTTTGAATTTTTTTCTCAACATTCTGAAAATTGTTACTTTCCATAGATGGAAGGTTCCATACGTGAAGAGAGCTCCCAGATCTGATGTGAAGGCCCTGGGTAATACAGGCCGCACCATCAAAAAGATGTGAAACTTTTATTTCCATTCTAAGAGGTTTCAATTTACAACCTTTTAGTTTGAGTAGCATTTTCCTTTGACTCTATTTTTTACAGGAACTCTTGACATCAAACTGGATTCTGTTACCCAGCTGCAGTTCTGGAGGCTTAGCCTGACCTAGACAGCCATTACCACAGTCTAAAAACCAAAATAAAATTGTGAAACATGGCTTGGGGCAATCCATGTCACCCAGTAAGGGTTCTATTTGCCAAAACTGAGACTTAGGCTGTCAATTCCATGCACTTGATACTTCTGCTCTTCAGACATGTCTGGAAAGATGGTAGTATCTCCTGGTTTTGTGTTTTGTAGGGATCCAGGTTGTGCTGGAGTTGACTGACTGCAGTTTAAAACCCACTTGCTCCATAACCCTAAGAGAACAAGGCTCCCTCTGGACCCTGATTAATCATGAGTGTTAGAATGGAGGTGTTTTTAGGATGTGCAGTCATAGAGCTGTGTGACAGAAGCTGACATGACTGTGGCCTGCAGATGGCTCCAGAGTTATGTAGCTGTTGGGTTAGGGAAAGGAAAAGCTCTCAAATGCAATTACAGCCTTATGAACCTGAACTCTGCCAAAATCCTGCACTGAAGAGTGATAGAGCTGTTTGGATCTGTGCCATGGCCTTTAGAAATCAGGATTCTCCCCTCCCGTGGGTACCTGTGCTCTCAAGAAATGTTTACAGTGCCTCTTGGGAGAGTAACAACTCTTGCAAATGAGAACCAGTTTCAGTAGAACAAACTGTATTGGAGCCACCATTTCCTCAAGTGAAACATGAAGGATATTTGTTACTGAGAAACAATCCATTGCATTTTTATAATCCTGTTTGTTCTTTATTCTGAACAGAAGTCTGATTGCAATGAAAAGCCATTTGTTTGTGTTTCAGAAACAATGACTTCTATTCTGAAAATATTTTTCTCAGCTTTATTTGCTTAGAGCAAGTCAGAAGACAAAGTAAAAGTCATTCTTCATTTTAGCATTTAGCCGCTCTTTACTGGTCAGTCAGCACAGGAAATCAGCATGCTGAGAAAACACCTACATGTCATGAAGAAACCACAATGTGTTTCAATTTGCTTTAGAGACTTAGGCAAGGTACTTTGGTTTCAGAAAACGAAAAACTGACCATACTTCCCTTTCCTTTTAGCCAGTGTCGTGTTCACATCTTAGGCAACAAGAATCACTCCGCTTGAAAGAAAGAGGTGCATGAGTAATTCAGACAAAACACAGGTTCATTTCAGCCTTAAGGGAGTCAGATGAGGAAAATTTAACACTTGGCTCTGCAACCTTCTGAGACAGGATAGCAAGTACCAGTGTTGCACCAGCAAAGCTTCTTAACACTTTAGTGAGCATTTACTGCTTTATTTCTTTTCAAGGCTGTTCAAAAATTCAAGGGAGAGTAAGTAGATTTCTGTGCGCACCAGAACAAGAAATGTTTTAGTGTTCCAGAACCTTGGCTTTTCACTAAAAAAAAAAACAAACAAGCCAGACAATTTTATTCTAACTCTATTGCTGTCTCACTGTCAGCTGTAAGTGAGCATGGGAACTCAACTGAAAGAAAAAGCCTTCTTTCTAAACTCAGGAATGTTACACCAACTATCACGGAGCTAGTAACAGATTCCTATCCACTCTGGGTCCAGTCATCAGAATACACTGGTCTCAGTGTCAGCTAGCCCTGAATGCATGTAAAACAACTCTGTCATGCTTTACAGGCATCCCAGAGGGCACTCACAGGTCTCCTAGAAGAAGGAGACCATCCTGGCTACCTATGAGCTTTAGACAAAGTTTTTACATGACATTCGATGATCTCTCCATGGTGAAGTTTAGATGAGATATGTGCACTCCAATACCGTGTGAAGTTTCATATGAATTTTATGTGAAATCTGCAACAAAACATTAATGTCTTTACTGAAATTATAATAATTAATGATTACAGAAATATATTATTTTCTTTAAATTCTCAGCATACAGCAAGCTATTTCAAACACAAAAATGTTCCCTTTATTTGATTTTCACATCACATTCTTTCAGTATTTTATCTTCTGTTCTTACTTTCATCTCTTTATTTTAAAATAAAAGATACAAGAGAGGTAAGCCAGTACTACAGAAGCTTTCAAAAGCATATTTGTCCAGAGAGTGCTTTGCGAGGTCCACAGTGTTCTGTGGCTGCCTAAAAGAGTGCCTTACATCACTGATTTTTTGTTTTCATCTGTTGCCTTTTTGGAAGAAAAAAAGAGAAACTTTACGCAATTTATCTGAAAATTAATTACAGCAAGAAATAAATGAAAGGATTAACAAAATGTTTTCAGACGTTGCTGATTTTGTTTAATTTTTAATTCAAAAGCTTTAAGGAAAGGGTGATTAAAAAAGAATGCTCATTCCTAGTGAAGTGTAACCCTGAAAATCTTTCTTATTCCTACAGTATCCGAGAAAGGGACAGCAGTGGTTCCTATGCCCTGTGCCTGCTGAATGAGGGAAAAGTACTGCACTATCGTATTGACAGAGATAAGACAGGAAAGCTCTCCATACCGGATGGAAAAAGATTTGACACCCTGTGGCAGGTCTGTTACGTTCACATCACGTGGATATCTGTCATCACATTTCCATATAACTGACCGAGGTAGCTTTGTTTTATTTTGCCTTGTGACAATAGCCTTCAGCTAAAATGAACACCTTTGGCAGGTTATTTGTCGTATGTTTCCAACACTGTGTGGTTTCTGTACATGAAGAAAATATATATCAATGTAGAAAGCTATGTGATTGTTCAGAGTTTAATCATTTTTAAATGTGAAGTTGCAGCCTGGCCGAGTTCAAAACTGTGATTAACCATTCAGTTAGCTGAACATTCTCTAGAATGAAAGTCCGTCTGCATTTGCAAGTAACCATATTCAATAATGCATATGCTTGGTTTGGTCTTTTGCTAATGTCCTTTATGACAGCAACCAACAGAATTCTAGGAAGCAAAAAGGGGATGATTTAAGGTGCTGTACACATAATGCAGTCTTTAGCTGTGAAATTCTCTACCTTCAAGTCTGCAAAAGCATGGCTTGCTGAGGCTTACCACCAAAATACGTCTGAACTCTGGTAAAGATCAGGCAATTAAGAAGTCTGTAGCTGACTATGCTGTAGTTGATACTAAAACTAAATACTGGTGAAATGACTGTGTAAATTGAAAATACTAAGGGAATTGAAACCTCTGCAGAAATCTCTTATGTCCTCTTACTTAAAAATCTATTAAAACAAGTAAAGTGAGTCACAAATCTAAAATATTAATCTTTGCTTGCATATATTAATTTTAGCATTTTTATAAATGTCCTATGTATTTCTTTCGTGGTGTTGCTGGAAATTTAATAGCAGTCCTCCTCTCTTGCAATTTTCGTGAATGTCTGCAACTCTTACACCCACAGACCTTCTCCTTTATATCCAAACGGAAAAAAGCAGTAACAAATGACCTGGACAGGACAATCCAGGAGCACAAATGGCCACAACTACTGGTGCTATCCATTGATTAACTGTGCACATCCTATTGCAGTTCTGAGGTCCAAATAAAGCACTGCATATTAGGATAATTCTTGCACTGTAATTATGCCCAAAAATGTAAAAAAAAATTAGAGTGGAAACTCAGAGGTATAAAAATAAGTTATTTGTTCAGAGTTACAAAGCAATTTAGTAGCAGATCCAGGAGGGGAATACTGACTCTTACAAATCCAGTTCCTAGATCATGTTCTGCATTTATCCACAAGGTTACTTCAGAAACATGTGCCCCTGCTAAATAGAAGTAAAGTAAAGAACATGTGCAGTAAAGATCTGCTGTATGCCAAGGTCATTTGTTGTAATATGTATCGACTATTGTACATATGCACACAGTTCCAAAGAGACAGTATATTTAATGATGCCACCCTTATGTTTTCATATCTTTTTCTCTCATTATTTCTTTTTTTCCCTCCCTTCTCATTCTGCTAGTTAGTTGAGCATTATTCATACAAACCAGATGGACTATTAAGGGTTCTTACTGTTCCTTGTCCACAACATGGCTCAGAAAATGGTGAGTTATTCCTGTTATTTTCATATGTATAAAAAGTCATGAAAGTTATGATAAATATGTGTGCATTTTTTCCACTTGCCATGTAGGTGGGTGCAGATTTTCCACTTTTCAAATGAGTTAATGTCTGCCAGACTGGGCATGATGGAGGCAGATCCTGTAGCTTAAAGCTATCAAATCAAATTACTGCTGGGTCTAAATTATTGTCAGATCAGAAATGTGCTTTGCTGCTCAGAGTGGCAGGGCATGTTACTTGGACCACACACACGAATGAGGTGGTCTTCCCAGCACTACTCTGGCAGTCCTTACTCCAAGCTGAAGCAGGCACAGCAGCAATGCTGCTACAGGAATTCAGGCTGGGTGCAGCGAGTCAGGCACCCAGCAGGTGAGTTCCCGTGCTGGGGGGAGCAGGGCAGAACAAGGCATTGGCTGCACCCAGCGCTGAAAATGGGGGTCAGAGAGGCATTCCTTGATAACTTGTGGGAAAGGAGGAGAAGAGGTGGGGGAAAGTGTCATGAGGTTCAGTGGACTTTTTATCCTGTTTCTTCTTTAACATCATGTCACACTGAAGAGACATTGTCCTCCCTCTTGCCCTGACTGAAAAGGGAAAAGAGATGCATCTGACTGATCTGTGTCCAACTTGTGCTCTTCCAGAAGTGGTTTTCTCTCTCTAAGGCCACCTTCTGTCATTCTAGCTGAATACCAGTCCCATAGTGAGAGAATATAGAATAATAGAATAGAATCATAGAACGATTTATGTTGAAAAATACACTCAAGTTCATCAAGTCAAACCATGAAGTTTTTACTTTTTCCACTCCTTTGAATCACTACATGCTTTTGCCACCATTCTTTTTCTGCTCCTTCGAATCATTTAGGCTCTGCACATACTTTTGTCTCTGTAGCCAGAAGTACCAGAGTCTGCTCCATATAAGAGACCAAAGCAAAGAAGGTAGTCCAGGAGAAACACTGTAATGTGATTTAAAAATTAGACAGTTGGTCCCCTCTGTAAAATTCTGTGTTCTTGCACAAATTTCTCACCTTGCTCAGTATCATTTTACATTTGATTCTTTTACAGATAATCTTGGTTTTAATACTCATCCTTCTTCTGGAACGCTTCCTAAGGTAAGTGTAGGAGGTGGTATAGCAATAGTGTTCATTTGAGAAGGCTTACAGTCACATACTGCTCTGGGAATCGTAATTCTTGGATGTTATTTTATCTGTGAGTTTATTTTTCTAGGGTTATAAACAGTGAGTTGAAAAGAAAATGAACATATTCTGGCATGGCATTGCTTTCATCAGTGTTTTGTGTGTGCTAATCATAATTTAATTTTGTGAACTTCTTTTACTCATATTATGTATGTGAAAAAACAGTATTTTACATAGGCAGAATGCCTCATTGATGGTCATATTCTATAGGGATTGTATCAACACTAGGAGGAGAGATACCACATTGCTCACTTTGAGAATGCACTGACTGAAGCAGACATGGAAGCTACGATTTATTTTCATATTTGGTGTGTGCAGTTAACATCAGACTTTGCACAGGGGTTTCATTTCTTGTGCACTGCATTAGGGGTGGTTCTTTCACCAACTCCATGAAGAGTGAGCAAGTCCACCTGTTATTATAATTACCTAAGTTCTCGAAGTGCATTGACTAGAGGAGCCACCTGAGGTGTGATACATCCACAGAATCACATAATACTGTCTTGTTCAATGCAGTTGATTTCATCTGAAGTAGGGAGTTAATTTTAGTCATTTCCCTGGATAACTTAATCATCAAGGTCATTATCTTGATGCAGTCCCACATTATAGAATAAAAGTTTTTATTCAGATAGGCAATTACCTTTATTTCAGTACTATTGACTCCTAGCAGACCTGTGAACAACCATTCTCATACCTTCATTTCTGCAAATCAGGTACCTTTTTAAATCATTGGAAATTAAGTGACCAAAATCAGTCCCTTTTAAAATTAAAAATATGTTTAAATTATTATTTTATATTAAATATATTCATAATTATTTATTATTTTATTATGGATAATTAATACAATAACATATTTTTAAAATAAATAGTTAAAATATAAAAATGCTGCCTTGAGGTTTGGATCTGTGCCATTTGCAAGGATGTCCATGAAGTTTAAGTACGAAAGACCACATGTATATCTTCTGGTATACATGCAGTTGTAGTGACAGGGCAAGCACATTCAGTGTGGGAATACTGTGTACGTTTCATAACATTCACAGAAAAATTCACAGTATAAGTGTAAAGTAACTACTTCTGCTTAAGACTTGTCACGATAGCTAGAAAGAAAGTCACCAAAGCTAAGAGTGAGAGTGCACATTTTGCAAATATTGTACTAAAATATTGTTTAAAGCTTCAATATATTTGACATTTTGAATTTCTTAAAACTGAAACCTGAATTTCGTGTTTTCTTTGGGACTTTTAAAAAATGAGCCCGCTAAGTTACTTTCTTGTAATATAAACACAAACATAGAAAATGGAAAATTTAAAATTACTAATACTGTTTATGCAGCTCAAAGACTTCACTTAATATTTCCACGTTCTCGCACATTAATACCTTTGTGCAAAAGCAATATTTCATGAAGATTTTAATATGCCTGAAATACAATTATTCAGATTACACAAAACCAAAAAAAAACCAGCCGAAGAGAATGAATACAACCCCAAACATATATAATACAAACAAAATCTTATGTGGAGGATGTGCAATCTATCTTCATATTATTTACATCATGATAATTGACATTTAGGAGTTTCTGAAATTTCTAGTATGCTGCACATTTTTTTAGTTTAGGAAAAGGATTGCCAAAATATGTAAATTGGTATAGTGAATTTTTGAACTGGGTATCAAAATAATTGGGATGAATTAGAGAAATGTCCTGGAAAAAGAAGGGTGAAGCTCAGAAGAAGCTAGTGCAAGATACTGCACTTCTGATAGTCAGATATAAATCACAGAATGGTGAGCAGAAACAGTTTTTCAGAGGATGTGATATCTGCAATGAATCAGAATGGCAACAAGGATGAGCAACCACCATGGTGGTAGAGGAAGGGGAAGTATCAATGTGTTTCCAGCTTGTTCAACACTGGCAAGGTCTGAGCTGAAAGACTTTCACCAGTTTTCAACATTGCACTGAAGAATGCTGTCCAGCAGGAAATAATCCCAAGCAAGGCAACAGGAATTACTGTGCCTTGTGAGAAAGGATTGATTATTATAAAGAAGCAAAAGAGGGAGAGTAGAGGAACAAAACATAATGGCCAATTCTTTAGCAACAACCTAATACTGGTGTTCCCATCCAGACCAATTTTTCTTTTATTTTTTTTTTTAATTTTTGTATATATTTCATCCTAAAATACAGTGGTGCTATTCCAAACTCTTAGTGGAATAGCATGCCCAAATCTAAAGTTGTTTTGAAGTTAAGAAGGTGCATGAAAGGTAAAAAGACCTGCTGGGTGATATGCAAGGCAGACTGTCCAAATAATTTATCTGTAAACGGTTGGTGTGTAAGGGCTTGGAGTAAAATTTGCATCAGGGATGTAAATCTACATGAGATTTGTCTAGTATTTGCTATTATTCCATGAACAAGCTTGGAGTAACAAAATGCTTACGTTTACTGTAATATGGACATCTCCTCTTTAGTGATACTAATACACTTCCTCTGCAAAAGAAAGGACTTTATGATAAAAGTCTGTATTGAAGCTAATTTTCCCATGCAGAATATGGAGACTTGCTTGTTCTTGCTTCTCCCAGAACATGCATGGGACTGGGACTTTTCTCACCTTTCACCAAACTAGGTGAAAAGTGACTAGGTTTAATGTGATTTTGACCCCTTTCATTTTGTAAATTACTTTTTTTCTCCCTGCAATCAATTTAATCCCAATATGTATTTAACCTGCAGAGGAGCTTTTGAAATGAGTCTTTAGTTCAGTTCTCCAGCTGATGACATTACAGTGAAACTGCCAAATTCTGGCCATTTCCTAAGTTGTCCTCTTAACCTTTCTCAGTAACTTATTTGTTTAGTCAGAGTTTTTCAGGAAGTAATAATAGACCTAAATTTTATGAGTACAGCCTAACTGTAAGTAGTACTGTCGCTGTGCCTGATGAAACATTCATCTGAACATGCATTTATTTTTAAGTCTAACACAAACATGTGAATTAAGCAGTATTACCATCAAGACACTACAGGTGGTTGCTTACTCAAGTGGTGGGAGATACTCTTGCTGGAAAAGTATAGTGAGAGCCATGCTCAGCTTGTGCAAAGGAGCACTTGACCTCTTAGAGAATTCATCTATTGAAAAACTGTAGCTAAGTATTCATTTATTCCCAATAGGGAAAGAAAATTTCATGAAGTAAAAGAAAATAGCTGACTCGATAACCTTTTTCAGTATGCAGTAACTGAATTTTTATGCATCACAGCTCTGAAGAATGTCAAGCGTCAAAAAGGTTTCTGTTCTTCTGGCAGCAACAGGGACCACATGGCTGTCCTTGATGTTTTGAAACAAAAGACACCTTTTTGATGTGAAATCAGACATCTTCTTTTAGAAGAAAACTAGGAAATGTATCAGTTCTATCAATTAAAAAAGCTATCTTTTCAGAAAATAAGAAGTCCAAGTGGACTATTAAAAAGTTCAGAACATCTAAGTGAGTTTAAAGGCTGTTTAAAGTGACTGAGAATGTGGCTCAGATTATTGTTTCAGCCTTAGCATCAGTCTAAATGTTTGAACAATAAGTACTTCATCTACATAGTTTTAAATAGTCAGGTATGGTCTCTCAGTGACCCCTAGAAATGCTAATTTGTCACATTTAACTAAATCAACGTATTCTTGTAAAACATATTCATGTATCTTTTAAAGGAGTCTTTACACAGAACATAAGTGCATGTGTAAAATGTAAAGCCTGTTCCTTTTTGTTTGGAATTAATATTACTTTGTGTGCTTTCTGCTTCAATAACCACATTGTCTGTTGTATGACCAAGGTGTGCTTCAAATTTTGCTCGATGCATTAGTCATACTTCCAGACATGAAAGCTATCCACTCATTTACATTGCTAAATCTTTTTGGGGATGGCGGGAGGGGGCTAAAGTTCAATGACAGAGGCAGGAGAAATATACAACATACTCAATTAATGAAGATCTGGAGAAAGGGCAATGTGTTTGAATTTAAAAACTGCCTTAAGGTATGTCTCCATGTTTGGGATGGTTTGACAGTAATATAGATGAAAGAAAATTTAGTACTAAGATTTCCTGTACTACATTTGTTTGATGCATCATATGTGTTCCTGCAGGCACATGCAACAGAAGGGTTTGGCAGTGTTTTGTTCTTGTGGAGTATTTTTGTTTTGAGAAATACCTTTAGCTATTTTCATGACACATTTACTGTTCCTCTTTGACATTGTGGTTTCTAGAGTTGGGCAGGAGGTGGAATTATCTCAAGACTCAAATCGTACACCTTTCCAAAGGCTGGCAGCAAAAAGGTGCCTCATATACTTTTTTTAGGTTTTTGACTGAGTTAAAAATACTTACATGACTAATTTCACTCTCTTCTCCCCCTCTTTTTGCTTGCTGTCTTGACTACTAACAATTAGATTGTGAAGATTTTGTGAGCTTTCTGCATCTATCCTAATCTGCATAATTAAGGGCTTGGTTTTATAACTGAAGCAATGGGTTTGAAGGAGTTTTAAAAAGAGAGGGACCCTTTTTATATAATTTCTGGCATACCAAAATTTTAATGCAGATTTCAATATTTCTGCAAATGAAATGTAAGTGATAAATTATTTTTCAAAACTACTCAGTTATAACAGAACAAAATTATATTTCTACTCTCCTTCCTAATCAGAAAATTGTCTTGCTTACACAATTATGTTATTACTGAGCACATTTAGGGAACAATAAAAACAACACAATATATACTTATATAACCTGTGTGCACAAACCTTGCTATGCATTCACTTACATTTAGGCAAGTGTAGGATGTCACAAGACCAAGCAGAATGGGAAAATTGGTAAGATGCCAGGGAGCCAAGGGGAGCCCAGCCCTGTCCTAGTGAAAATGCTCTTGCATGGCCAGAAAATGGTGCTGTCCAGTAATTGATGTAGTTCTGAAGCATGTAGCTGTGAGTTTCTTTGCATGCTGAGAATAACATGTATGGCCCTGTTCAATCCGTGAGTCTCTCTTTATGTTTATAGATTTATTTCCAGTTGCTCTTCAGTAAAAATGAGCAGGCATGAAAAGCCCTAGGGGTATTCTACTGTTCAGAGTGAAAAGCTGTGTTTTGATTTATACTGTATTTGATAGTCCTGATAAATAACAAATACTCTTTTCCTACAGCTTCAGTTGACTTTTATGCTGAAGTACCAACAGCTGCTGTCAGCTGTGTATCCCTGCAGGACCCACATCTCTTTTTCAGTGTGTATTTATCATACACAAACACAGATGCAGTCTCACGATCTCTCTAAACCATCTGAAATACAACACCAGACTATCACACATTTTGGGTTGATTCAGAAAAGTGAGTGTGGGGTCTGAACTCTGTGGACATGTTTTTGGTCACACTGCTCTCTGTTAACCTGGTAAAACCTGTGTCTTGCTCTGGTCACTTTCTGCTGTCAAATACCTATTTACTGCCTTTTACATACACAGAGCAGAGACTGAAGCGTATTGCCAAAGAAAAAACAATCATTTAAAGAAATAGTGTAGGAAACCTGATTTGATCATCATTTACATGTCCTTAACCCTGAATACTCAGACCTACATCATACTTCCAGATTTTAGACTCTAGACAAAAGTCGTGCTCTGAACAATTCAAAGATTTACGACTCATTAACCCCAACACGCAGATTTTGCTTTACACCTGGCTAATTATGCAATCACTTCTACTATGTCAAAAGCTTTCAGACAGTAAACCAGAAAAGTTTTATTTATTTTATTTGTTATGTGATATTACTCATTCTTGGGATTATTTTTATTTCACAAATGCACTATTTGTATTAAATTTTGGGATCCAGATCAAATTTTTTCAGTCTGTTTTATTAGTGTAAAATTGTTAATTTAGACAATTTAAATGAAATCCTGCCACCTAGTGACAACTGGGATGCCTCAGCCAAAGTTCATTGAGGATATGGCTAATGAGGTGTTTGTCATGCAGTATTTCGCTTTTAAGTTTTACTAAAATAAGAAGACTTTATGGTCTGCACTTTCCCAATTCAGAATTATTAACCTGAAAGAATACTGCACTTTCTGTACAAATTGCGTTCATGAGAATATTACTATACTATTTACTATAAAATTATAATCTGTACTCTAGAAGTCAGATTTAGAGTGGTTGGAGCCCTTTCATTCATATGTCACATTTTTAACAGGCTCCTCTAGAGGACTCTTTTCTTGTATTCCTTTTCAATGGTTGAATAAATCCATGGTCATTTTGCCCATTCTCTGTTTCCTGTAAGAATACAAGTTATCCTACACCTTAGATGTATTAAAACAAAGATCCTTTTGTCAAAAAAATACCTGCAAAATTAAACTTGCTGTTTTAAAAGTGTAGGGCAGAAAGGACTCTGCATTTAAATGACAGTTAAATAAAAGGTAAATTTTATTTTACTATCACTCAAATCACTGTATATGCAAGGATGCATATCTCGTGCCCCATTTCTAGTCAGTCTTGCTTGACTTTAAGAGAAAAAAATTCCAATTCCTGGTAGAAAATCCAATTCAAGGTTATGCAAGGTGGCTACATGCCATGAATACATGACTGGCAAGACTAAAGAAAAATATTTGAGGTTTTCTGAGTGCTGCACAATTTTCCCAAGTTGCTAATAGGAGCTGAAAAGGTGCCTGTGAAATATTAAATTGTAGTTCAACCAGAAATCATAGAATCACAGAATGCTAAGGCTTATAAGGGACCTTAAAGAATATCTAGTCCCAGCCTCCTCTGTCCTGAGCGGGGACCCCTTCCACTAGACCAGGTTGTTCAAGGCCTTATCCAATCTCTCCTAGAACACTTCCAGGGATGTGGCATCCACAACCTCCCTTGGCAACCTGTTCCAGTGCCTCACCACCCTCATAGTAAAATATTTCTTCTTGTTATCTAAACTGAATTTTCCCTCATTCAGTTTGTACCAATTACTCCTTGCCCTATCACTACAGTTCCCAATGCAGAGTCCCTGTCCAGCTTTCCTGTAGGCCCCTGTCAGATACTGGAATGTTGCTATGGGGTCTCCACACAATCTTCTCTTCTCCAGAGTGAACAGCCCCAACTTCCTCAGCCTGTCTTTGTAGGGTAGGTGGTCCCATCCCTTTATCAATTTTGTGGCCTCCTCTGGACTTGCTTCATCAGTTCCATGTCCTTGTCATGTTGGGGGCACCAGAGTTGGATGCAGCACTCCAGATGGGGTCTCACCACAGTGGAGTTAAGAGGCAGAATCTCCTCCCTCACTTTGCTGGCCAAGCTGCTTTGGATGTCGACTTTTTCATAACCCCCTAGTCCTTTTCTCAGGGCTGCTCTCAATCACTTCTCTGCCCAACCTGTAGGTGTGTCTGGGATCGCCCTGACTCAGGTGCAGGACTTTGCACTTGGACTTGTTGAAGTCCCTGAATTTCACACAGGCCCACCTCTCAAGGTCCAGGTCCCTCTCTACACCATCCCTTCCGTCCAGTGTGACTGCAACACAGAGCTCAGTGCTATCCATGAACTTGCTGAGGCTGCACTCAATCCCACTGTCCATGTGGGATGCTGAGCAGCATTGGCCCCAGTACTGACCCCTGCAGGACACCACTCATCACTGGTCTCCACATGGACATTGAGTCCTTGACCGCCACTCTTCACGTGTGATCATCCAGCCAGTTCTTTATCCACCAAGTGGTTCATCCATCAAACCCCTCTCTCTCCAGTTTAGGGACAAGGATATCATACAGAACAGTGTCAAACACTTTGCATAAATCCAAACAGACAGTGTCAGCTGCTCTGCCCCATTCACCAGTGCTGTAGCCCTGTCGCAGAAGGTCACCAAATTTTTTGGGTATGATTTCCCCTTAGGAAAGTCATGTTGGCTGTTACCAAACACCCCTTTTTTTCTCCATGTGACTTAGCATAGTTTTCAGGAGAATCTGCTCCCTGACCTTGTCTGGTACAAAGGTAAGACTGACTGGTCTGTAGTTCCCTGGGTCTTCTCCTTTGCCCTTTTTAAAAATGGAGGTCATGTTTCCCTTTAGCCAGTCACCAGAGATTTGACCTCACTGCCACAATTTTTCAAAAATGACAGTGGCTTAACAACTTTGTCTGACAGCTCCCTCAGTACCCTCAAATGAATCTCATTGGGTCCCATGGGCTTGTACACATTCAAGTTCCTTAGACGACCACAGACCTGATCCTCTCCTACAGTGGACTTAGGGTGTTCATTCTCCCAGTCCCTGAATTTTCCCTGCATTTTCCCTTCTCAGCTTGGGCAATGTGGCTACAGCACTTGCCATTGAATACTGAGGCACGGAAGTCATTGAGAACCTCAGGCTTCTCTTTGTCCAGGGTAGTCAGGTCTCCCATTTCCTTCCAGAGAGGAAAAGAAGGAATATTAATGAAAAAGACATTACTAAGCTATTGAATCAATCTGCAACAATTAGAAATAACATTCTACACAAATTAACCAAATTAAGTAACGATACATAAGACACTATGATTCTTCTTAAACATAAGCAGGTCTCTGAGAAAGAGAACTCACTTTGTTATATTTGGTGTCACTGTGTGATTTCCAATTCACAGTGGCAGGGCTTTATTTACAAGCATGGAATTGATGTACTTATTTTTTTAATGCAGTTGCTGAGCAAGAGCATTTCTGATTTTTTTTGTTGTTGTTCTTGAACTGCAAAGAGCAGAAATGTCTCACATGTCAAATTTGAGGACTCCTCTATGTCTTGGCCACAGCTATGTTTTTACCAGCTGTTCTTCACTGGTGAATGGATTCTTGAGGTGTTCAAATTTGGTGTACATTAATTACATTTGGCCAGTTAAAAGTATGCCAGTTGACTTACAGTCTTAATGGGGGTTTGGGGTTAGTGAATTACCTGTGTAAAATAGTGACCCAGGTCTTGGAAAGCTGGCAGGATGAATCAGTCTAGAAAAACAAAACTAGAGCTGAGGATCTTGGTTTATACCTTCATTTGCCTCCCTTGTTCTCAAGAATGGTAGATTAGTCAGTTTGTTCTTTCACCTGTCCCAGAACTCTCTGGGGTTTTGTGACTTGCCTTGACAGCAAATGGCCTTTTAACACTGTTCCAAATACTGAGCAATTCAAAGCAGAAAAGTTACGCTTGCTGTGCCTGATGTCACTGTGCTCATCCCACTAGGCCAGAATGTTGCTGAAAACTGGCTTCCTACATGTGGTTTGCAGTAAAATCTGTGTAGTGAAATCTCTTCTGTTTCATCCAGCTGGGCAGATAACATCATTATTATTTCAGGGTCTGTAGTTCCCAGGTCAGGTGTTTCCCCTACTAAATGCTGTTTCCAAATGATAAAACTTCTGTTACATCCAATAGTTCACTATAGGAAACTTCACAGAATTGTTTGTGTTGGAAAGGACCTTAAAGATCATTTCATTACAATCCCTTTGCCATGGGCAGGGACACCTTCCACCAGAGCTTTGTTTCTCTTTACTTGAAAAGAAGCTAATGTGCAGAAATAGGTTCTGTAATTCCCATGTTCCCAACAGTTCACAAACAGAAGCAAACAGATTAGTAGTTTCCCTTCATTGTGCCATACCCAGGCAAAGAGTTCCAGAGCAAACAATGGATGAGATGGTTTGTGTACTCCATATTATTTCTCTGACAAGAGTAAAGGCAGAGGAACTGTATTTGAACCAGATGCTTAATTAATTGGGTAATTCTCTCCCTCCTCAGAGCAGACAGACTGTCCTAATATCTGGTCTGTGATGTTTGTCCCTGATGTTACACAAGCCTATTAAAGTATTAACTTTTTACTCCAGTTTCTTCCACTTTAAAATTGAGCCCCTCTGTAATATCCACAAGAGAAACAGGAAATTGTTTTTTGTTTTCATTTTTGCTAGCAATTTCTCTGTGGCCTAGATAGGGGGAGAGATAACTTGAAAAAGGAGGAGGGATAGATTAAAGAGAAATCCCTCTGACTACTTGTGTTACATGGCAAATTTGAAAAGAGCATGTAAATTTAATATCTACAGAATAAGATTTGTGCATGACCCACTACAGTTAATTCTCTCTTATCTAATGCTCTGAAATATTTGTAATCTCTTTCTATGCTTTTGGCCTGCTCTGACAATAACCTCCAGAATGAAATAACCTCTTTTGGGTCCCTTTCTTTCTGATTCTTACCTGTGGGTCTCTTGCAATCATTATGCCAAAATTCTTGGGGAAAAAAAAGTGCTTTTAACTTACCTATTCATTGTTAAACAGAAAAGCTTTATTTGTGTGCTACAGCTTCAGTCAACTATTGGTCACACACAAGAAGAAGCACCTTTTAATCCTTATGTGCTGCAAAGGAACAGAGGTATTACAGGAGCAGAAAGAGGTAGGCAGAGCAATATATAGCATTAATGCAATTTTCTTCTTTATGGCAGAGATTTCTCTCAATCCATATTTCTTTTATCTGGCATGTATTTCACTTTCAGTTATGTATAGGTGTAGCCACTGTCATAACTCCAGCCTGGTAGCCGAAAATGCCAGATGTCACCATCTATAACAAAAATCTTTTAGCAGAAACCCCTTTTTCCATTTTGAAGTGGGATATTATTATTTCCTTGAGTCTAAAAACTATATCTTTGCACGTCGTAAAAAGAATTGTGCCCTGTTGCATCCACAGTGCCAAGCATAAAGCAATTAAAGTGGGTGCCTAAGAAAGAAGTACATATAACGCATCTTCACTTCTGAGTGAAGAACTGTGTGAGGTAACTAATGGGAAGTACTAAGGAGAAGGGCCGGCCTTTAACCCTCCTTCTGTCAAGGAACACCTTGGTTTCACCCTGCACAAATGGTCGGTAGTTGCAGCACATCACCAGGGGGAGGCCACTGTCTTTTGGTGTGTTCTAAAATGCATATAGATGGACTATGTGGACTATATATGTGTCGTTTCTTTATAATGCCCTTACAAGTCAAACACACTGATGATCTTAAACATAGAAAAGGTAAATATATTAGCTGTGGCAGCAAAAATGTCTGAAATCATGTCTAATTTTTTCATTGTTTGAACTGCAGGTGATCAGAGAGAGGCCTTACCCATGGATACTGAGGTCTATGAAAGTCCATATGCCGATCCAGATGAAATTAAACCAAAAAATGTCACTCTTGACAGAAAATTGTTAACTTTGGAGGAAGGTGAACTTGGCTCTGGCAACTTTGGTACTGTAAAGAAAGGGTTCTATAAGATGAAAAAGTGAGTGTTGTCTTCTATTTTCATGGAATCTAATATGTAAAAGCTCTAGCCCTTACTTTTTGGAGCAGCAGTAATCTTTGCATGTCATTTGGGGTGACAGACTGTAACTAATTTGGGCAAATATTCACCAGTTTCTCTCTTTGTACATACACTTACGCACTCAGTCTGTAAAGTGGGAAGGTGCTGCTTGTGACCATGTTCTCTCCTGATGGGGATAGTAGAGTGTGAATTCCACTGTCTTCCTCCATAGTTTGCAAAAGTACTGATGCTACACAGTATTTCCTGTCTGAACAACATCTCTGTCAGAAAACATGTAGAGTGCCATGGACAGTTTATCTATAGGAAGGAGTTTTGCCTAAAGTAAGTGTGATAAATACCAGTTTCCTGAAGCTGGAATGTTGATTTTCAAGAAGACAGAACATGTTATAACATTTTTTACCCTGCCATGTCAATAGGAACAGACCCCATTTATACTTGACTATTCATGCATTTTCGTAGTAAAATGTAATCAGTATGCTGTTTGTGTGCATGGATTGATTATGTACGCGCTCTCGTCTCTTGAAGTTGGAGGGATTTCTTTAACCGAGGTTTTCAGAGGCAGGAAGGATTTTTATTTTTCCAGTATAGGCTGTAGGGATTTGAAGGGCTCTGATCTCAGCTTGTGTATTTTTTAATCTTGTTTCACACATGAGCTGTGTTGATCTCATCAGTCACTCTTTCAGTTTGCTGTATGAATGGAAGTTTGCAGCAGTAGGCTTAGATTCTCAGGATTTCAGAGCACTGCCTTGGGGCCTGGCAATGCTGCATGTTCCAGTCTCACCCCCAAAACACTCCAGTGCTTAGAAAGCTCTTCATAGCTTTTCTTGCCAGAAGAGCTTTATGCTAGCCTTGCCAGAGTGCACAAGAAAATTTTGTCCAGTATGCTTTCTTTCAGGCTTCTTAAGGCATTTTAATGACAATCTGTAATTTTGTCAGGTTCTTTTCATTCTTGCTCTTTTGCATAGCTGTCTTCTGAGCATTCGATAGAGAGATGTTCCTGTTATGGCTGGTTTTTTTTCTCCTCTGAGTGTCAATTCTGTCTTTTGTCACAATTTGTACTATGTGAATGGAAACATCTGATGAAGATTGTGTGCATTAGTGCACAGATTTTTCAGCAACTAGTCCCAGAACTGGATTCTCTTTTGCAGGGGTGCCAAGCCTGTGGCTGTAAAAATTCTGAAGAACGAGAGTAATGATCCAGCCATAAAGGATGAATTACTGAGAGAAGCAAATGTAATGCAGCAACTGGATAACCCATACATTGTCCGAATGATAGGTATATGTGAAGCTGAGGCCTGGATGTTAGTAATGGAGATGGCTGAACTTGGGCCATTGAACAAATTTTTGCAAAAAAATAGGTATGTAAACTTTGATTCCATTCCATGGGATACAGGTCCTTTCTCTTATTTTTTATTTTTCTTTACGGACAATTAAAATTGATATGTTGTTAATGTAATGATTAATGATGGTAGTTATTCTTCACTGGAACATGTTTCTGAACTGTCAAATATTTCTGCCAAAATAGTGTATTTTGAATAAGTGAAAAAAATTTTCACATATCCTTCAATTTCTCCTTTATTGATGTGATCACACATCATCTTGCCCAGGACAGGAGCCTAGATTGCCTTTTCTAATTGAAGCTTAGCTAAATGTAAGTGGATCAGGTTCCCAGTGTAATGTGGACAAGTTCAAAGTAAAGATTTGTATTTGAACTCCATGAAAAGTCATGAAAATGAACTACTGACCTCTCTAAAATTCAATTGTGATTTTCAGACATGTCACAGAGAAGAATATAACAGAGCTGGTGCATCAGGTTTCCATGGGGATGAAATACCTGGAAGAGAATAATTTTGTTCATAGGGATCTGGCTGCAAGAAATGTGCTATTAGTCACCCAACATTATGCCAAAATTAGTGACTTTGGACTTTCTAAAGCTCTTAGTGCTGATGAAAATTATTACAAGGTAAGGTTTGAACCCAACATGAAAGCTGTGTAGTAGCATAGCTTAACAAGGATATTTTCAGTTCAAATGCAGTTGGTTTTGCAATTTGAAAATTAGAAATATTATGTATCATTCATTATTTTATAACCTGATATTCTATTGCCAAATTAAAAATATGTGTTCAACATTAAGAGACATGTAGGGCGGAAAAAGCCTGTCCCTCCCTTTAGTTGTCCACTTTCATTTACTTTTGGTAAACTTGTCATTAGAAGATTGAAAGTTATTGTGGAAATGAGATACTACCTTATATAAAAGGGGGAAAATGTATTTGTTGCAAAGCTGTTCTCATCATGTCTAAGGAAAATGTAGGCTAGCACTAATACACCATCTTATAGAACAGAATTAGGGGAGGTTTTTGAAAGCATACCATTGTTAAATAATAAATTAACCTAAGCAAAATTTGTTTACCTTGGTTTTAAATTCATTTGACCTCTGTACAACTTAAGTGATTAAAATAATTGCATCATTTAATAAGGTAAAAGGTGGGAGACAAAGGCTGTTATCATGTCTGTGTTTGTTTTCCTGATATATCCCTCTTGCAGTTCAAATTACTTCTTCCTTCTGCCTATGCCCTTTTATCAGCTCTTTGAAACTAATAATCCAACCCATGAAACACTGCAGAGGAGGAGCAAGCACATGCTCCCTCCTGTACCTTCCTGTATAGGAACAGTAGTGACTGCTGCCAGAAAAGGCATCGTGAATCACTGCCACTAGCCTAGCCAGAGATGCTTGTCAATCCCAGTCTCACAGCCTTGAGAATTAGTATCAAAAGTCCATTTTCTTTACAACTCCACAGGATGCAGTAGGGTTCTGTCACTAGATCTAGCACTGTGCTGGTATAGCTTGACACTTGAATGGTCATAATGCAGTGTTACAGCATAATCTGGGTAAACTGCAGTTTGCCACAAGGCAGTCGCTCTGCTTTGGAATAGAGCACCCACTTTAGCCATCTGGACATGTCTCTCTTACCCTTTGTGGAGAGACAGATGGAAAAAACTGTTTCTGAAGAGCAACTTTAAATTAAATGCCACTAAACACATGACTCCAAGTCATTTAGTGAAGCCTTTTTTTTTTACCATAGATTCCATTTCAATGCATTATTTTGAAAGTGGAAGATTAGGAACAATTTTGTAACACTTTTGAAGAAGCTCTTGCCCATTCTCTCTAATGCTAACTGCATCAGAAATGTTATGGTACTTGGTACAAATGTGTGCAGGTCTAAGCTAACATGAATTATGAGCATTCAGGTCGTGTTTACTACTTATCACTGTATCTAGCCTGATTTTTCCTTTCTGTTTGACATATTTTAGGCACAAAGTCATGGAAAATGGCCAGTCAAATGGTATGCTCCAGAATGCATTAATTTCTACAAATTTTCTAGCAAAAGTGATGTCTGGAGCTTTGGGGTTTTAATGTGGGAAGCTTTCTCTTATGGACAAAAACCATATAAGGTGAGTTAGGTTATATTTGGTTATAAGGTTATATTTGGCCTTGTTTTTTCTGTAAAAATTCAGAGCAAATATGAATCAATATCTCTTTGTAACGAAAAGTAGTTGTTGCAACAAATGAGTCAAAGGATAGCACAAAAATCAGTTCCAGGCCTCTATTTGATTTGTGCTGTCATGTGTGCTGTAATCATTTGCAGCTTGGTTGACTGACTGTTCTGGTCACCCTGTTCCAGGGAATGAAAGGTGGTGAAGTTGCACAGATGATTGAAAGAGGAGAACGAATGGAACGTCCTGAAGTCTGCCCAACAGAAGTCTATAGTCTAATGAAATTGTGTTGGACATACAAGTGAGTGTGAGGGGATGCTCTTTTGATAGAAGAACATTTTAATCTATACAGTTAATAGCCAGAAAGGGGGTGAGTAGGCTTTATTTCAAAATACATCTTTTCAGCTGTAGTTCAGCTTACAACCATACTCAAGCTAAGGAGTCAGTTGGACTTTCAGGTAAAATTATCTGAGTTACAGAGTGTACTACAAAAAGCCAATTTTGTGGAACAGAGTTTGCTGGAACAGTTACATACAGAATACAGGGTATCACAAAAAAGGAAGTCCACAAAAACGTCAGTCTAATGCATTTTGAAAAGAAAGGTTGAAATTAAGCAAATATTTTTGTTTCATTTTGAATTGTGTTTTGTTTAATTTTCATTTCCAAGGCTTTAGCTTTACTGAAATTTTGAAGTCATATTGCCAAAATGTTTATTCCATTCCTCAATATTTAATTGGTTTGAGCTATTTTTTGCTTCTCTCATAACTGAATATATTCAAATTGGATCCCACACTGACTTCTTATCAGTGAGAGCCAAAACATCTTTTCAGGTCATACCCGATATGTCAGAAACATTTTTTTCTGTTTCATAACCATTTAGAAATTAGAGTTATGAAATATAGAGAAAAAATAAAGCCTACCTGATTTTTTAAATTAGTATAATGCAAAAATATATTTAAATGGTTTTATGATTTATTGTTTTAAACTATTTTGCTGGAGTTACTTTTAGCTCTAGGAAGTCTCTAGAAAGCACCCAGAGTGAATGTAAGGTCACTTATTCTTCCAGTTCACCATCTGGACAATAGGTCTGTCCAACAAAGGTCAACATTAAGAAGCTGTGGTACTTCATTTTTAGGTACCTTGCTTCTTTGTTAGCTTTATTAAACCTAGTCTAGAAAGAACATGCAACTAAAAAGTAATTCCTGCCTTTTGGTTTGACTCAAAGAATGCTGTAACAGTTCTACAGTGAAAGGGATCAGGCTTTGTTATTATTAACAAACATATCATAAAGCATGCTGATTTTTAATTTTTGTACTCAAATATCTTTATTATTGGGAAAAAAATATTTTAAAAAGAAGGTTCAGGTCAGGCAGAGTAACTATCTCAATATGTAATGTAAAACTGTAAGGGCTTGTTGTCAGTTTAATTGTGTTCTCCAAATAAAGATACAATTGCAGATATAAAAGAAAGATGGTACAGTCATACAGTGTGTGGGTCAACTCCTCTCAGGGGTTCTAACCACTCTGTGTGACGGTACTATCCATTATAAGGCAGATATTGCACGGCAAATATTCTTTCTCCAGATTATTACTGAAGTAAATGAAGTAGAAAATTAAATGGAGCTGATTTACCATGTCTTTCTTCTACTACCTTCACCAACCACAAAGTAACAGGCTTGATAGTAGACCCACTAACTGAATGCTCTGTAGTAGTATTCGCCACTTGGTATTAATTTTGTAGCGTCATTTTGGTAGCCTTAAAATATTGTGAGGATCCTTAAATGAGCTATCACTGAGCTAGAGTCCCAAGGGCTGTAAAGCCTATGCTTGGGGCCTTGACAGCTCTCTCCTTCCTGTGCAGTGACACTTGTCATCTTTCCACAGCGTTGACGACCGACCGGGATTTGTTGCAGTTGAGATGAGGTTACGTAACTACTATTATGACATTTCCCACTAACAGCGTGGAGAACAGCAGCTTCCTCATCTCCAGCCAGCACCCTCTGAGAAGCAGCTCATTTTCCAAAACCAAGCAACCTCGATTTTTGTACTTCCATTTTCAACCTGCAAAGTTCAGAGCTGAGCCTTGTGTCTGTAAGGTTGCCTCTTCTCACCTTCTGCACAAAATCCAGCCCCAAAAGAGTATTGGAAGTGTAACAGTCTCAAGGATGTTAGAGCAGATGCTTATACTTTTGCTACATTCCATTTCATTTTATTTACAGCTTTATTTGCATTACATTTTGCAGTCCTGTAAAACCTACTTAATGACTTTGAGCCCTCTTCCTCTCCTGTATTGGAATGCAGATATGAATTTAGATTCTTCTCATTCATATTCTTGGCCTTTAAATGTATTGAGTTGCTCCAGCCTTCTCTTTCCTCAAGGAAGAATAGCATAAACATTTCTCACGATGAAGCAAATTCACTGTGCATCAGTTGCTTTGACTGAGCGTGTGTTTGATTTTATCACCAAGCCCCTTCAAACCAAATCACATTCTTCTTAGTAGTAAAGTAGGCAGAGGGGAATCGGGAGTTTTGACTTTCTAACATCATCACATCCTTTAAATATGACCATCTTCTTTTGCTCCTCATCTCATGTGTGGGGCCCAGCCGTTCCTCAGGGTGTTATTTTTTTTCCCAGTGAAAACTGGGAACTCAGAGGCTTGATCTTGTCTTGGAAGAAAACATACAAGCACCTAAGATGGTTCTATATTTAAACATAACTGCATTCCTGAAAATACACCTGTGATGGAGCAGCGCTTACCTTTCTCTGTGCTCTTCCATCCTTCTCCAGACATACCTTTTCTATGTATCCATTAGGGTATACCATAGCTCCTTGTGTTGTGTTTTGAGCAGCAATCATTTCTATCTTCTCTTCAAACCTTTCTTAAAAAGCATCTGTGAGAATTTCACTGCACCTTATCACCTCCAAAGTTAAATTTCACCTCTGGTTCAAATATTTTATAATGGCCATATGGATGACCATTTTGTCTGCTCCAAAATCTTAGTATTTGTCCTGTTATCAGTCCCTGTGGGCATCTCAGGAAAAGGCATTTGTCTTATCACTCTTCTGTAATGCAGTGTGCATCTCCATTAAATTTGAAGTATAGTAATAGCAATAGCAAATAATATCATCAATTTCTGATACTGTTTTTACCCTTATACTTTGCTTGCTCAATCTCATTTTAAATATTATCAACATTTCTATCATTTATTACTCACAAGCAGCTACTTTATTGTCATTTGCATATGTCTCAGGAATCTGGATATATTTTGTCTGCTATATAGAGAGATTTTAGAAGAATATAAAGAATAAGATTTAGAGTTAGATATATTTATTGCATATGGCTGGTTAGAGTATATGTGTTTAATTTTTGTGTGAACAGGGTATTCTTAGAGATGCAGTGGTATTTTTTTCTCTAGCAATGAAATTGTGTGAGCAATTAAACTGAGAAAGTGTGAAATACTTTTCATAAAAGACAGGACTATAAACAAATGTAGAAGCTACTGGGGTTTTTGTCCTTTTACTAAGTTTATGGTCTATTTGTTAAATAATACCTGGTGACTTTTGGTAGTTTAGTCTTGGCTGTCCAGTGCAAGACACCACAGGCTACTGAAAGATACTGAGTGCAACAGACCATGGAAACAAACATTACTTACCTTGGAGATGATTTTTTGTCTTGTTTTTAAGAAACACTTTTCTACAAGACCAGCTTGTGTAGAAGGTAGCCATAGTTATACGTAGGTGTTTTATCACTTTAGCTATGTTGCAGAGAATACGTTATCTCTACATGTGCAATTAGTACATTTATGGGGATATTAGTCATAAACAAATCGCACAAATCTCTATGAACCAGCAAGTGACAGTGCTCAGTTTCCCAGAATGAGAGAAATATTCCTCTATATCTCTCACTCTCTTTAAAAGTTATGTCTGATACAACAAACCTGGAGGATTATTTCTCCTCCTCTCTTCTTAGTGAATGTTGACATCACTTTCTGGAGTTACTTGATTATTTTTAACTTCACTAGTACATAATAAAAGTTTACAATGAGACTATAAAGTATTGTGAAATAAATGGATTAGGTTTTAACATTTTAATTAAAGATACTTTTACAAAATACGCTCTCTTAACAAGAATCCTTTCATAATTACATGCTTTGTAAAGAATCCTGATGCTGTGCAGAGTGTGTGTACATACTGAGTTACTGTGATTGTTGTGGACGACTGAGATTTTCCTGTTGACAATGAAAGGTACTCAACTGGACAGACAAGCCCACTGAAGCCTGGGCTGCTTTTGGAGCAATTCAGGAATAGCAGGAAATTCCCAAAATATGCATGTTGTTATTGCACCTAAATCTTCAAAGTGCTTTACAACAATACTGTGCTGGATCTGGAAGGTTAGAGGTGCCAGGAGTCAGTGCAGTGTATCAGCTAGCCAAGAATTTCTGCCTCACAGATGTCAGCTATGCAGGATTTAAGTCACATTATATGACATGGAGCCTCCCTCAAAGATGCAGACATCTGTTCTAGGTATTCTAAAATAAGAACAGCAGTATCTTAGTCTTTCATTTAGCTTTTTTGCATGCTCAAGTTCTCAGGAAAGCTAAGGCTAGTGTGAATGTGAATTTGAATAATAAATAAGAAAGGCAGAAAGGTAGACAACTCTTCAAGCAGGTACTTAACCTTGGGGGGATCAGTCAGTGACTGACTGACTGTTCTGCTGTGATTGTTTTCCTGCATAGCAAATCTGGCCTAATTATTGCACCTTCCCACTTTTGGGACTGCATCATCAATTGATATGAAGAGACTTTTTGTCTTTTGGCTGTCTGGACCTGGTTGTCTATTTTTAGATTGAGTTGTCTCAGAAATGCCACTTGGTGGTGTAGGCCCACAAGTAATTGTCATGACAGAGTTAAGATGTAGAAAACTGCAGCATGTAGTTAGGGAGGCTGGAGGAGAAGAAAGACCCAGTGATAACATGCTAAGAGGGCTTTTCACTGGAGGAAAACAGTGTAATTACACCTTTGGTTAGGGCTCAAATGTACAAAGTTTTTTGAAGCATGGGAAGCCATGTGCCTTTTCTCATAAAGACACACCCAGGCCTCTTAAGAGCCCTGGTCCAGCCTGCCCTTGCTTCTGACACTGTGCAAAAAGGGGACCTTTGATCAGACAGTGAGAAATACCCATCATTTTCACCCCTGAAAGCATCAGAGTCGGCACTACCAGTTTGCTGAAGAACCCATCTGCAAGTGGCCAGCACAGCCAAGTTGTGCACCAAGGCAGCAGTGTGTCCTCGCCCCAGCCCTGCCAGGAGGTGGCAATGCCTGAACACGATTGGAGTGAGGCACTTTTCTGGCCATTTCTGGCACGCTCTGCTCTGCCCCGGCTGTTGTTGTGCCTCTGTGTTACGGAGGACACTCTCTTTGCTCCTTGCTGTGAAGCAACGTTGCACGTGAGGACAAGTCATCATTTATTTATATTGTGAATGGTCAGCTGTGGATGATTAACAAAGGCTTCTGGGACTCGGTGTCCCCTTGTCTTTTCAGCGATCGCAGCAGTGAGAGACTGCACGCAGAAAGATACAGATCGCGCCCCACACATGCCTAGAAGGGAGCGAGGGTGGCATATGGATTGAATAATATAAGGAAACATTAAGCAAGCAATTGTAATTACCAGTCCTGAGTTTAGTGAGGACAGAAAGACTGAAAGGCATGCAGAAGAAGAAGAAGAAAGAAATGGATTCCTGTTAAAAAACAGTCAGAGAGATGTAACACAAATCCTGAGAACAACAGTTGTCCAATCACTCAGAGTTCCCTGAAGCCACGCAAGAGCTGTGCATCTATCTCCAAGTAGGTTGGTTTTTTTTCTGTCACATATGTGACAATTGAAACGAAGACCCACTGGATTCCTTGGCATACAATTAGCTCTGCATGGAGTATAACCACTGCTTCCCTGAGGCAGTGGAGGTGTGCACATTTCTTGATAACAAGAGAAGAGAGGAACCAAGAGGCAGCTGGGGAAAGCATTACACTGCTGTCCATTAAAATTCATGACTTCAAATGTAAATAGCCCCTGGATGATCAGTCCAGTGTAAATGTGCAGAGATCATTAACTCCCCTCGTCTGTCGACCATTGCAAATGCCTTAAAGTGTCAGGTTAAGAAACTGTTAGGTCCAAGTCTTGCTTAACTGTGTCAAAGTGCTTGTGGAGGAATGCCACTGCCATGCACCCACAGATACGCTGCCCACCTAGCACGCTCCATGTGTCAGAGGTCAGCTGAGTGCCAGGCTCCCTGTGCCTCTGCCATGTTAGAAATGCAACAAATTTCTGCAACGACAGAAAAAAACAGAGAAGATTTTGCAAAGAACAGTTTGCAAAGACACTATCCTGTTACATTGCCACCTGCCAGTGGCTGCATTGATGTCAACATCTGTTCTTTCTCCTTCCTGTTTTAATAAAGAGTAATTGCACCAGTTTCAGCAACAGCAAGAGTGCCAAGACTATAATTGCATGGCCGAGCAGCAGAACAGGTAGCAGAGAACTTTAATAGCCGTCTCTTGGACAGCTTGAAGATTTTCCTTTAAAAACATTACACATGCATTTAAAAACATTACACTTAGGCACACATGCACATGTATTTCTTGTCATTCTTTCGTACTTGAGTTCAGCAATGACTTGTCCTCAGTTTTTACCACACAGCCATTGTAGCTGTATCTTCATGTATTGTTCTAATTTGTGTGCAGATTTCACCAATCCTACCGCACAATTTCTCTCTGACTGGTGTATCGGGTTCTGCCTCCAGTAATCTGAGGCTGAGACTAGCTGGCAAGGATTAATAATGTTGGTTTTCAGTGATAGTTCTAGAAGATAACGAGAAAACTGCATGGAAGGAAATGGTTGTGGGGAGCATGGATACATCAAGAAATGCATGAGAGATACAAGCTCACTGAACTTGTCAAAGAGCAGCACTTTGGGGCATTTTTTCCTTTTTCTACTTTGGAGCAGATGTAAATTGACTGTTTGGCTTGGTTTGATGTTTCTTTTCCCAAAAGATACATATCTAGAGTCAATGTTCCCTTATTTTTCCCTAGTAATGACACACCTTTATACCCACAGTTGGGTATAAAAACCTAGATTATCAGTGTCATTTTAGTTTAGCAAGATTTCCTCTGTTGACAGTAAATCCCCCAGACTGGGCTGTTTCTGTGCATGCAGCTACATATCTGTTCTAGCAGCTTGCACAGGCCTCATTCTTCTGACTACTGTGCAAACACTTGCTTAAGTGAAACAGGAGCACCAGCAGACAGCCCTCTCCCAAAGCCCTCATGCTCCCTCTGACAATCAAAGGGCAATTCAGAGAAGCAGTGCACAATAAAGTTCAGCCACCACCATGAGGAAGATTCCCAACCTCCTTCTCCTGGTGTGTCTGGTTTTCTAGACAATATAGCCTCTTTAAGACAGCAAATACAAAATGGCACAGATATTTATTACCAGATTACATTGTGTAATAGGACCCCTACACACATCTTGCACTCAGGAACCACCTCATTTTTTGCAGATGTCTAATGCACTTGAGCAAAAATTCTTCTTTTTTTCTTTTTTTTTTCTTTTGTAAATGTGTTGTTGACTCCCTCACAGATACATGCATACCTTTGGCTATTTTAAAATTTTATATTCGCTGGTATTACTGCTTCCCCAGAGGCATGCAGCAATGAGGTACTATTTTTAAACTTCTCAGTCAGCCATGACTTCCTTTTTGTCTGTCCACTCTGTAGCTGCCATAGGGACTGAGCATGGCATTCCTCATCTTTTTGTGGTTTCTACTTATAAGGAATAAGCAGAACAAGTAGTGGTTCTTGTTGGTGCTGGAGTACTACACAAGTGAGGTTACAGGAAAAAGCACAGACTGAATCACGTCTCAGAAATTCACCCTCCAGTGTCACATTGTACCCAAGTTAATGCAAACCAGAACTCCTGCTATACAAGCACAAGTACAAAGCTCACAGTTTGTTCCCAAAACTCCCACAGCTTTTTCCATGCCAGCTACATAAAACAAAAAAAACCCAAAAAAAACCCCAAAGAAACAAAAACAAAAACCTAACCAAACACCAAAACCCAACAAGATTTAATAATATGACACATTCTTGTGTTTGTTTGCAGAACTGTATGTGAGCAATTTTATGAGTCATTTAATTACAAGGAAGCCAAGGCCTGAACAAAGAAATGCACTCAACATTTGCTTGGGTTGAGGATAGTCTCTGTCTTTCTTTCCCCCAAAATGAAAAGGTCCTAGTGTGTTTGAAATGCAGCTAGGGGGAATGAAGACATCAGATGCCGCACCAAAACTGGACTCTGAGACAGCTGTGAGACTGGTGGTACCTACATCTTTTGCTTGAAAACTGCCTTATTTGGTGGTAGTATGCTGCCAGGCCCAGGAAGCCAGCATGTCTCACTGCTTGGCCCCCAAGCCTCAGCAGGAACCTGCTGATTGCTACACATTAACAAGCATTTGTGGAATAAAACCCCAAATACCGCACCCTCTTCACCTAACATAAACATCATACACTAAACATGTCATCCAAACTGGGACATGTACTTGAAAGGGAAGGACCATTTGTCCCTATAACCAGTAAATGCAGCCAGTCCTTGCTCCTTCTTACCCAAGGAGCTGACCTGCTGCCAGCATGCTTGTGTCCTGGCTAGGAGAGGTTATTGCACACTTTTTGGAGGTCACCAGGAAATCAGTAACTTCAAAAGGCAGGGTGGGATGAAAAGGGAAAGGGGACAGACTCTACACTCACCACTTGCAAAAAAACCTATGAAACACACTTTCACTCATAAGCTAAGAAATTTAAAGTAGCTGGAAACTGGGTCTGGAATATTCAGGTCACCAATAAAGCTCAACTTGGCTCAACTTGCAGCCTAGCGAGTAGTACCACGTTTGTAGAGGCAATGTGATAGAGCACAATTTTAAAAAGGCCTTTCATTTTGTAAAAACAATGTCCACGTAAGATTAAATTAATGTGCCTTCTTTGGTTGATTTATTTATTTTACTTAAGTTGTGCTTAGCAACATGCAACCATGTATAAATATGCCTTACTTCAGAAATATATTATTCTCCCCACTAATTAACAGGCAAGTACCTTCCAGTCTTGCTCTTGGTTACAGCAAGCCCACAGCAGCACAACAAACTTGGTCCAGACCTACCCATTTCAAGGACTAAAAGCTTGCAGACCCTGCTGCATGCTCACTGCTCCCATGCTTCGCTATGGCCTTCTGTGCTCCTACTGGGCTGACCATAACCTGTCAGCAATTCCTCTGCCACCCAGAGAAACTCCTTTGACCCTTGGCAAGCTGTGTGCAGGGCACTGGACTGCTGCCAGCCACAAGAGACTTCTGTGGGAAAATGCTCCAGACAATGGTGAAACGGCAGAGAACACCTGGTACCACCTTCTGCTACTGCTGGTGAACAGGATCTGGGATCCTGTTCCACTGAGGTGGCAGCAGCCCTGGCAGGGCCACGCAGCACAGCTGCTCTGCAGTACCACTGCCTGCTGGTGAGCCAGGGGCAGACACTGAGGATGCCAATGCAAACCTCAGATGAAGGGTTGGTAGCAGTGCAGTTTCTGTCTTTTAGACAAGTGCTGATCAGCCTGATGAATTGTTTCCTCTTCTCATATTTCAGATGGGCTCTTTTGTGGCTCTGCCAGCAGGAATGCCAGTCTACCTGTCTGTGTAAAGAAAGCAAGGGAAGAAATGAGGCTGTAGGTGTCATCACCGGAACGATGATGTGCAGAGCAAGTGTTCATGTTGTTAGTGGGCACTTTTTGTTATATTCCGGAAAGGTGTCTCTTTTCTGTGGCAGAGTGTGGGTTTTGAGCTGAGCTTTACCCCCATTTTAGTTCAGATTGAAAAACATACACCTAGCTTTAGATGACCAAGTGAAGCTAGAGGACATGGGAGGAAGTCTTTTACAGTGAATAGCCAAGTGCCCATAAATTTCAAGGTCCTTTTTTTTTCATTTGTTTGACCTGTAACTCAAAACCATTTCAGACTGGTTCTATGATGCCTATTTGTTTCTGTTACTCACAGTCTGCATGTGACAATGAATAAACCAAAAGGTCACTTCCCTTAAAGCTCTCCAGGAAATGCTCCCCAGCCATAAATTCAACAAGGCCACAAAGAAAACCAGCTCAAACTAGCCAAGTTTCCAAAACTGGCGAGTTGACAGGGGCACACGCCTGTAGATCTGAATGGCCTGAACAGGTGGTCTCATCCAGCCTCTCTCTGACCCAAAGGACAAAACCCCCTTCCAGCTGAAGAACTTTTGGGTAAAGTGAGTGAGCAAGAACCTCACCAGAGGTCACCAAAGTTTAACAAGAAAGAGAACTGTGTTATTTCTATCTTTGTGTGCATGTGCACACACACACACACACAGAGTCATCGCTGGTCAGGGATACTTACCAGCCAACATGCCTTAGTAAGAAAAAGGCAAATAACAAGACCTGATTCTGAAATTTCCTGCGTTCTCTATATTCCTATTTCTCTAGCAAATCTCTGTTTCTGTTGCCATCCGCATATTTGATTACAAGCAATTTTTCCTATATTTTCAACTCCACAGTAAAATAATGAAAAGACATTGGGCCTGACATGAAATGCATCAGATTCCCCCATAAAGATGGAAAGGAAAAGCATCTCCTGTCACCTGTCACTTTGCAGTCACAAAATTCATTTAACCTAGAGGAAAGGGTTTTAAAGACCCTAGAATAATAGCACAGAACTGACAGATCACACAAAACAAAATTGTTTTAATACATTCCAGATGTATTGCTTCAGTGAATTTAACAGAAAGACTAATCTGAATTACAGTTCCTATGGTTGTCACTCTTCAATTCTTTCAAGGCTACATGCCAAAATTTTTCTGCTTTCCACTGCATGGCTTTCAACAAACTCAAGCCAAGTACACTATTTGGTCCCAAGTAACTAGTTAAGTATTTGAAGCTGTTGCCAGCCTTTTATGAGCTCAGTTCAAAATGACATTTAGGGAGGTTTGAAGCATCTTAGATAAGAAAGATGCCGAAGAAATAGAGGAGGATCATCAGCAGCAAAAAAAAAAAGGAAAATCACTATCCTACTGAAATAATATAAATTACGTCTATAAACAGAAATGCACACGTTATTCCCCTATTCCTAAAGTAAGTGTGCACCACCAACAGAAATTCTCAAATTATGAAAGAATATGTAAAGTTGTTTAAATCCTAAACCTTCAGTTGTAGGGAAGTGATTTATTCTGTACCATTAAAATGTTTAGCTGCAAAACAGAGAACAGAATTGAATGTTCTGTTCAAATACTTACATAAATCCACAGTAAAGTTGGAAGACAGCTCTGATACCATCTTAATGGAATCAGTATTATTTACTTAAGGAGAAACAGTGTTTTGAAAAGACTAAAAAGGACCAAAAAACCCCAGAGAATTTCGGGCTATGGTAATAGTGAAACAATCCAAGCCACCCCTGCAAAACCAGCAGAAATTCAGAAGAAAAGATTAATGTCTGAAAATCTTTTGTAAGCAAGAATATTAACTTCTGCTGTTATGAATAAATGAATTCTAAATTATTCTTTGTCTGATGGATTTTATGAACTATTACCATAATCACATAAACTTCCTTTTTTTTTATATAAAGCTATGTATAGCATAAGACTTCCCTTTCAGTACCATGATCAGAGAAACTGTTTGAATGAAGACATTAAAGCAGTGAGATTCTAATTAACATATGAAACACACTAAATCTGTCAAAATGAGCTGCTTGGATTACTGCTAAACCCAGAAAACCCCAAATGATGGAAGATGAAGGTGAATAAAACTCAGATGTGGAGCTGCACCCATTCCACAAGCCCCTCTCCCCTACCCTGTTTGATCCCAGAGCATGTCTTTTTGCAGCCAAATTGTCCTTTTCCTGGTCTACAAGTAGATGAAGAACAAGGTTTTATTCAAAATGAGAGTCAAGGAGAATGTGTTACATAGCACAGGTTTGAAAGGCAGTGACCCTAGCTGTCTTGCTGAACGAGTATAATCTGTCTGATGTACATGTACGTGGAAAGAGGAGAAATGAGAGCAACATCGATGCCTGGGCTTAAAAGAGAAGTTTTACATAATAGCTGAAAGAACAAGATTCTTGCACTGAAAAATTTGAAGCTTCTTGTCAGAAATTAGCATAAAGCTAGAGACCTGACAAACAGCTGTTTCATGTAAAAATGTTTTACGGAATTTCTTTTCAGTATCTTTAGTTCTTTTCTGCACGTTTTATGTTTGTCAGGCACGCACACACACATATCAGGAAATCTTTTATGGACACACAGATCAAATTGCTGTTCAAAGGAGTAAATTAAGACAAATTTACCAACCCTGCACTGAAATGACACTCTTTATGCCTCAATGCATCCCAAGCAAACTCAAGGGTCTTGTCCTTTACTTGAAAACAAACATATGGAAAACTATGTTTCTACACTGTCCTGGGGTCTCTGGTGAGCCACAGACCACTCAGTGAGCCCACAATAAAAAATGAAGAAATTATCCGCTCTTACCCCTGTGCTGAACCACTGATCTTACTGAGAATATCCATCCAGTAAAAATAAGTTTTTACAAAAAGCAGATTCCTCCTCCACCTGTGAAAATCACCTGTCTCTCTTTTCAGAGGCCAAGAACAGGTAGTGTTGACTATTTCTTCTTTGACCTCTCCAGGAAATATATGCTGTGGGGGGACAGACATGAAAAGTCCTTCTCCTGGGAATTTTTCTAGGCTAGGTGATATTTTGTGATCGTTGCAGCGGGAAATGCCTGGTCCTGGCAGATGAGGGCAGGAGCCAAGGTGTCCCCAGCAGTGACAGGATGGATGGCAGAGGACAGGTGCCAAAGCCCACAGCACCTGTGCCAGGAACCATGTGGGAAAACTGCCTGTCAGGGCAAGTTGCCCCTGTGGTTGCTGGCCGCCCTCTTTGCCTTCCTTGGCTGTCTAACACATGACACTCTGCAGCTACTGTAGCCACTTCAGCCATAGCCAGGCTCAAAAGGAGGAAGGCCTAGTGTGGAAGGTAACGCTGCCCAAAGCAGTATTGGACTGCATTTCTTTCACACTGCTCATTCATTATTATTTCCTTAATAGAAACATGTACTCTACTCTCTTTATGTGTTTAGAGGTGGCTGAAGCAAAAGTGAAATAACCAATTTTCACTAACCTCCCTTCAGATTCTGAGTACTTAGACATTTTTCATGTTTTCTCAGTGTTGCTACTAGTCTGCCTAGTAGTCATACTGCAGGTCTGACAGCTCATGGAGGCACTAAGCAAGATCATGATCAGTGCTTGGTACTGACAAATGGTAAGTATGACCTGTGTCATCACTACCCTTCAGAGCTTTGGGCAGTTCTTTATAGTATACAAATTTTATCCTAGTTTCACTTCAGTATGCTCCTCAAGCTGTCTGTAGGAGGAAGTGGAATAAAAAAGGTACACAAACATAAACATAAACGTAATGATAAGCCAGTTGTCTTAGCAAGTTTCAGCCACTACTCTTTTGTCTTCTTCAGTACCCTTTGGATCTATGTGCTGGCTGGAACAGACCTAAGCTGGAGAGATGAAGAAGATTTACTCCCCAAGCACCATTCCCACGTGAGGGCTCTGGCACAACCTCCTCTCTTGATTGTTGACCTTAACATGTTTCCTTCCTTTGCTTTTCTCTGACAGTAATACCAATGTGAAATCTTCTGATGGTCTAGAGGTACCTCATAATCTTGACCTCTGTGAAGCAGTTTGTTGGTCTACATTTAGCAGTTTTACATAATTAGCTGTTTTACACTTTATTTCGGGAATCACTCTTAAGCCTAGACAATGTCTTCTGGTCAGAGCACAAAACTTGATTTTAGGGACACTACAGCTGTATTTTGAAGCTGTTGTTTGTTATAGGGATATTGGCAGAGTAATCATCATCTCTCAAATTAACTCAGAACATACTATGGTCTATGGTATCCATTCAAAATGCTGTAGTAATAAGCAGGTGTGCCACTTTGCTGCACCTCTCCCAAGACTTTAAAAAAATTCTTAGAGAACTGTTTTTACTACACACTAGCTAACTCATTAGGAAATACGGCATTTAATGATAGCATTATTGAAAGTAATTACTAACATATTAAAAAGATCTTTTCCATGTATATTGAAAAGGTTGCAGTTGTGTATCATTTCTATATGATAAATTGAGTCATATTCATTGACTGGGTAATATCTACCTAATTCTACTGAAGCTATATTAGGAATTAATTTTGCTCATGACGTCTGTGTTCCTATTCTGTATTAGCTACATTATATTATCTCCCTCCACAGGCACAATTGCATGTACGTCAAACTTGATTTGATGCAATTATCTAGGAATAAATGATCTTGTTTTGGCTTGTTTCATCAACTTGAGCCATTTCCACCCTGTCCCCACAAGATTTTTCTGCCTGCAGAAGTCTCCTGGCAGTTCTTCAACTCTGATCTGAAAGTCAACCTGAAAAGGCACAAATCCTTTGTGTGTACTCACTGTACAAACACAGTTGTCGTTGCTTTTTTTTTTTTTCTACAGCATGTCACAGTTTTTGCAGGTGGCTTACGAGAAACATTTTTTAGGACTAATACACTTGCATACGAAATGCAGGGGTGTCAGTGACACTTCAGGGGCTTGTGAGAAACACACCTTTAGATATCTATTGCAGCTTAAACTCCTAAATTCTTTCGATCCTTACAGACAAGTATTTGTAGGCTATCAGTTGTGTGTGGTTGTTCAGACATATCCTGGTCTATTGACAAAAAAAAATGTTAATAGGGGTTATGTTTTTATCACTAGTAGGGAAATTGGCAACCTACTTCAAAACACCCTGCAGCTAGCAGAGGAAGAGGCTGTATTTTCTTCACTGTCAGACAATGGTTCAGACTTGAAACCTCTCAGAGAAGGCAAAGAGCAAAGACAGTGATCTGGGCACCCACCCCTTTAAATTCCTCCATAGCAAATCTCTGTGTTGGCTAGCATGCAGATACATACTTCTCTTGCCTTTCTGAGAGTCTAGTGCTGACAAGAAAAGAGTCTCAGTGTTGACTGAACTAACACCTTAAGGGCGTACCAGGAGCAGAAATGAACTTGGCAGATACATCAGACAAAGCCCCATGCTTCATCCCAGGGCAGAGGGTGCTTCAAAGGGCATCATAAGTTGCTGAGAAAGCAACTGGTACTCCTCATTTCTTTGGTTTTGGGCTAACAGGTGTTCCTGAAACCTGATAGTTTAGCACCAAATCAGGCATCCAGCAAATACAGAAACAGCTAAAGAGAGGTAGGGGCTATCTGCAGCACCCACTGAAATCTGTCTGCTCTCTTTCCCTAAATGCTCCAATGGCCAGCTCTGGTGAGTTGAGCTGCCTTTTTGCAGCATTTGAACAATGCAGATCAGATCCAAGGCCTGTAGGTACTGCTGAACTAAAACTGATCAATATTACTGATATCCTAGAAGTCAGGATCTCACCTAGGACCAGGACCTGGCACCAGCCCTCTAGCACTATTCCAACCTAGAAGGAAGCTAGCAAGAACATTTATTTAGTAGTAGGTGTTGCCGCTCCATGGCACAAGACAAATCCCACTCCACCTTACATCTCTGATTTTCACATCAGTGCTTCGTGCTGACATCCAGGGAGGTTTCCTGTGCTCTCTGTGCCTCCATGCTCTTGCAGCAGGCTGAGGAATGACAGCCCCTCACTCTGTCCTCATGTCATGAAATGGAGAAACTCACCACTACAAGACGCTTCGTGTAACAGAATTACAGAAAGTTTCAGAAAGCCATTAAGGAAAGCCAGGGATGGAAGGTCCTTAAAAGAGCTACTGAAGCCAGAGAGGCAACAACCTCCAGCATGGCAAGTCTCTGAGCCTCACTGGTAGCTAGAATGCTGGTAGGAGAATGATCTAGGAGCATGTGTTTTTTCTGGTCTAAGTGTATGTCAGAGAAAGGACATGTGAGTGGATGAATTTTTCTTCTGGACATATGTGGCTGGTTTTGTACTGTCAGTTTAGTTTTCTTGCTTTCCAGCCCTAGTGAGATATTGCGGGAAGAAAATTAGAAGGTCCAAAGGCCAACTAGAATTTAATCTGGCTGCAGATGTAAAAGAGAATGCAAATTGTTTCTATAAATACATCAGCAACACAAGGAAGGCTAAGGAGAATCTCCATCCTTTAGTGGATACAGGGCAAAAAACAGAGAGACTAAGGATGTGGAAAAGAGTGAGATGCTCAATGCCTTCTTTGCCTCAGTCTTTAAGAGAAAGGCCAACTGTACTCCAAGTACCCAACCCTCTGAGCTGGAAGAAAGGGGTGGGGAGAAGAATGAAGCTCCATAATCCAAAGAGCAGTGGTCAGCAACCTGCTACATGATTTTCATACACAAGTCTATGGGACCAGATGGAATCCACCAAAGGATCGTGGGGGAGCTGGTGAAGTTTTCACTGAGACACTGTCAATCACTTACCATCAGTCCTGGTTAATCAAGGAGGTCCCAGGTCACTGGAGATTAGAAAATGTGATGCCCATCTACAAGAAATGCAGGAAGGGGCACCCAGGGAACAGTAGGCTAGTCAGCCTGATCTCAGTGCCAGGGAAGGTCATGAAACAGACAATTTTGAGTGCCATCATGCAATAAGTACAGGACAACCAGGTGATGAGACCCAGCCAGGATGGATTTAGGAAAGGCAAATTCTCATTGACCAACATGATCTCCTTCTGTGACAGGGTGACCTACCTAGTGGATGATGGAAAGGCTGTGGGTGTTGTCCACATAGACCTTAGCTAAGCATTTTACACCATTTCCCAAATATTATCCTGGAGGAACTGGCTTCCTATGACTTGGGCAGGTGGTCTCTTTGGTGAGTTAAGAACTGTCTGGATAGCCAGACCCAGAGACTGGTGAGTGGAGTTACATCCACCTGATGGATGGTCATCAGTGCAGTTCCCCAGGGCTCAGTATCAGGGCCAGTCCTGACCTGGGTGAGGGGATCACCCTCAGTAAGTTCTCAGATGACACCAAGCTGGATGGGAGTGTTGATCTGTTGGAGGGTAGAAAGCATCTACTCAAGGATCAGGACAGGCTGGATCAATGGGCCAAGGCCAATGGTACAAGGTTCAACAAGGCCAAGCGCCAGGTCCTGCACTTGAGTCACAACAACCCCAGGCAGTGCCGCAGACTTCAGGCAGAGTGGCTGGAAAGCAGCTCAGGGAAAAAGGGTGTGGGGGTGCTGGTCAACAGCTACTGAACAGGAGCCAGCTGTGCTCAGGAGCCAAGAACACCCATGGCATCCCAGCCTGTATCAGCAATAGTGTGGCCAGCAGTACCAGGGCAGTGACGGCCCCCTGAACTTGAACTGGTGAGGCTGCACCTCGAATCCTCTGCTCTGGATGCGTCATTACAAGAAAGACATTGAGCTGCCGGAGCAGAGAAAGGCAACACAGGCAGTGACGGGTCTGGAACACAAGTCCTGTGAGGAGCAGGTGAGGGAGCTGAGGTTGTTTAGCCTGGAGAAAAGGAGGCTCAGGGGTGACTTTATCGCTCTCTAAAACTGCCTGAAAGGAGGGTGTAGTGAGATGGGTGTCAGTCTCTTCTCCCAGGTGATGAGACAGGGCAAGAGGAAATGGCCTCTGTTTGCACTGGGGGAAGTTTAGATTGGATATTAGTAAAAATGTCTTCAGCAGACAGGTTGTCAAGCAGTGGAACAGGCTACCCAGGGAAGTGGTTGAGTCACCCTCCCTGGAGGTATTTAAAAGACATGGTGCTTAGGAACATGGTCTGGTAGTGGACTTGGCAGTGTTAGGTCACCAGTTTTACTCAATAGTCTTAAAGGTCTTTTCTGACCTAGATGATTCTACTACTCTTTTAACCCACTAGTTTTTTCTCCCACTGCTCATACTCTCTCTCTTGTCCTGTAGTGCTTCTCATAGAAAATGTGAAAATCTGCCGTGGCTAAAGATTCTTCTAAAAGAAATAAACAAACAAACTGCTACCACACCATAAAGTACTGCCTCTTGTAGTCCGTGAAGGTTGTAAAAGCCATGTGCACGTGTGGCTGCAACACATTTGAACTTCCCAAGGGGAAGTTCACTCTGCCTTCGAATCAGGCAACACAGGTTTTGTCACACGCAGAGGCACAAGTGACGCCATCACTTTGCTGATGAGGGTGCGGGGTTATTGCTTCCCTGGGTGTGGTGCCTGGCCCATTTTCACAGCTCAGTTTGACAGTACACATCCCATAAAGCCAAGAACAACAAAGACACAGAGACATATTTCAGCCAGGTCTAAACAAAACACACGACCTCTTCTACCTAAGAACATTATGTTTTCAAATGCAGCAGTTTTGCATGATTTCACTGATTTGAATGAAACTGGGAGAATTTGTGGCATCATTTTTTATAGTGAGATTAGCTGAAAAATATGTGTACGTGGTGGTCAGTAGCGGTCACCATCTTCAAATTCTGCAAAGTACAGCTCTGCCCCTGGCAAGGCTAGGAAAGGCCACAGGTGGGAAGCACATGACACTGAAAAGAGAAGAATGACCAACAGCAGCCTTGACACAGAAATGCTCTTGAGTGTGCAAGTTCCAAATTATCTCATATTCTGCAGTGCAAAACACTCTTCTGCAGGGACAGATGCCCAGACAGTAAATCAGCTTCCCAGTGCTGCCATCACTGGTCTCTGCCAGTTGGCAGCAGCTGTGGGTTTGGCTGTAGGTCCTTTTTTTCCTGAAGCCAAACAACACCCTTAAAAGCAGTCAGAAGCCTTAGGCCTTGCTGTTTTCCTTCTCCCACCCCTCCTCATGGCAAACCTAGGTGCTAGGAAAATGCATGTCAGATTTTAAAAGCACAGCTGTAAAAATGAAGGGAAAACTCCCACATATCTCTTCCCTTTCTCATTCCCACACAGAGGAACCTCGTCATCCCATGGAGAAAGAGGGCTTGCTGGACAGAAGCCACAGCCCAAGTGAGATATTTCAATGCACTCACTGAAGGGGAACAGTCCGGTCCGGCCAATGCACAAACATTTTACACAACTATTTTTGTGGTGGGATCTAATGGCTTAGTATCTGAGACATCTGCTGGAAACCAAACACCCTTTGTACACAGTTCAGCCAGCCTCATGCTGCTGGTTGCTGAAGCCACAGCTCTGGACTGTTCCTCAAGTTTTGTTAAGGGCACAAAAACCCAACAAACCAGCTTGCTTTAAACTGATATCAATCATGCTCAGTGTCACTATGTCAGTTACACCTTTTGCAAAAACCAAAAACCTGCAACATCCCCCACATGTCTCTCTGCTTCCCCAAATCCTATTTTTGAGTGAGGAGACAAAGTGAAAGCATGGTTATGGCAGGACCTCATGACCTGCAGCCTCTAATTTTAGGGGAGTCCTCATCTGTATTAATAGAAAAACACCCTGCCCACACACACACATTCACACTTACTTTCTCAAATACAATCATTCAAGTGCCAATTTCAGGCACTGGTTCTTTCATGTCAACACAATACAAATATCCAGCAATAGCCTCAATGTATTTTTTTTCTTTTTCTTCAGTTTAATCATTGCATTAGTTTCATAGCTGATTCTTAAGGTCAGAATTTTGTGATGTGAAATCCAGTGCTTAGGGCCACTGTCTGAAACCCAGGTACTCATACCCTTAAACCAGTATCTGTCAGCATGAATGGGTGCTCCAAGCACAAAGGGTGGGCAAGGAAGCTGTAGATGGTTTTTCAGATTGACTCACTATATTTTTGATGAGAGAAGGAAAACCTTGTCACAATCTAATTGCTCTGCTTCTTGCAGAAATGGCATTTGTCACTTGTGCTTGCAGTGAGATAAAACACACAGATGTTTTGTATTCAGAGGTAATGCTGTTTGAGGATTTGAGAAGGAAGTGTGCAGGTAAGATTTGTAAGTCCTCCCGAGGCTTTTTGCTTTATCTGTGGCACATATTCAAAATGAAGTCAGGGGATTATCTGTGTACGAGCTGCAGCACCCAGGGCTGGCCTAGGCTTACTTAGCCACAGACATATCCCCATATATGTATGTATATGTTCATTAATGAGAGAATAACCTTCAAATTCTACTCTGGACACATTTTGAAAAATTCCTGAAGAAAGGGCATCCCAATGTGTCCGTGCAAAACTATTTTTGGAGAATGTGATTTAGCTTTTCAGCATCACAGGGGAACAGAGTGGTTACTTTGGCTTCATGACTCAGCCACTTGGCTTCCAGCAATATGATTGAAGGGCAGAGTGAAATATGTTGTTTACCTACCATGAAAAGAAGTAGTCTTCCATTTTTTCACTTGCTCATCTGCCGAGTGAGGATTTGCATAGTCTGCGAATCAGCCAGGCTGAGGCATGAAGACCACCCAGATGATCCCATGGTTAATACCCTCCCTATGATCCAACCCATATACTTTGTGGCTGAGGAGATGGCTCACTGGTCTCTGAGCAGCTTCTGAGGACCCTCACCTCAAACATACCACATTTTTCCTTGGCAGGACAGTGGCATGAGATTGTTTTGTTCTTTGTTGAACTCCAAATACAAATCTGCATCCTTCATTCCAAGCCATGGTTTACTGAACTGCAGTTTAACAAGGTCATATGCTATTTTGGATATGTAACAACCAAAATGTATCTGAAAAATCAAAGAAAATTAAAAACAGCTTGTTCCACTCAAATATTTAACAATTATGTCTGAGGCCTCCATAATACACAGTTAAGAAAATAGGAGAGGGCAGGCAGAAACCCCAAGGAAATGTAAATCATAGGGAAAATAGAGGGGAGGATGGCAAGACTCTGGAAGAGATTTCAAGAAGCCATCCCCTTTTTTTCTTAGGACAACATCATGCTTGTTTTATTTTAGACAAGATAAGACAAACATCAAACATCAGTAATGGGGATTCCACAGCCTCTCCAGGCAATCTGTCCCAGCACTTCACTATCTCTGCTTTAATGCCCTGCTTAAGTCTTTCATCCCTTACTTTGATTCTGTTCCTTCATGTCAGAACCAACAGGGACAAGAAAATGAGTAGGAATCAATTTAGAGAAATTACACTGTGTTTTGAACAAGGGATAGCAAACGGTTTTCCTTTACAAGTTCACTGTAAGTAGTTCTGGTTTGCAGCTATGGATTTTTCCCTTTTCTTCTTCTTTTAGGGCCAAATTCATTTCCACATGCTGGCAAAATTATCTGCTTCAGAAAACCAATTAGTAACAGTAAATCCTTACAAAGATGTGAAGATGAGTACTGAAATCTTTCCTGAACCTGTTTAATAGTGTTCCTGTTAAAGGTCTGAATCAGTAAGACCTAGAGGTGTGCAGGGGTCTTCAATGCCAACACCTTGAAAGGTGATTTCATATTCTTATCTGTAATGACATATGCTGAAGTTTTTTGATGTGTTCTAGTTTGGCCAGATAGTTCCTCTCAGGCAACAGGAGTTTTACGACTGATGTAATTTAAGAGCTTTTAAGAAGAAACTGGTAAGAAATAGAGTCTGAGTGCAGGCTGTAGCATCATTGTATTGCACTGCCAAAAAGAAACCAGTTCCTATGCAGCACACAGTAACTTCACAAAAGTTATGGTTTTGACAGCGGTGTACTATTCCCATGGGAGGACATTAATCACTGTGGATGGCCACATTCAACTTGTGCCACGTTACCCATACAAAGACGCATTTGCAGAAGCCAAAAGGCAGATCTGCTGCAGGGAATGCGCTGTCATAGCTTTACCAGCTTCCAGTGGGCACCAGTGAGTTCCATAAATTAAGAAACTTGTTCCCAAACATCTGCATGCTTGATTTCCTTCTCTGTTTACAGAAATACTCTCCACTAAATATGCAGGCTGGTCTCAGCTCTTTTTGGATGTGTTCCTGAATGTCTTATGGCTGTTCAGCTTGGCATGATTATAAACATTTCAGTACTTGCTAGTAGGTACAGAACAGCCAGATCTCTAGCAACTGAATTAAAAAGAAAAAACAACTATGCCTTACAGTCATGTTACTTCTGCATTGAAAGGAATATATTTAAAGGGGCATAACTACAATTTATATGGGATAGTTAGAGCAAGTAAATATTTAGTGTGCTCTAAGTTTTGACACAGGAATGAGTTTGATAGTTTGAAGTGGGCAGAAAGCCTTCAGACTTTAGTACTTACATTACATATCCAGCAAATAATAATGGTTATACAAAGACTTGACATTTGTCTTTCATTGAGATCCTACTCACAAGATTTAAACTATGGCATAAAGACAAGACTGCAAGATAAGACTGCCAGTCCGTGTGCAAACCTGAACACTTCAAATTTTGTAGATTGAAATGCATGTCACACTCAGGTTGATGCTTCAAGGCCCAGAGCAGTTGGAGACTCTGCTTGCCAAAGCTTCCTGACAGAAATTATCTCACACCACCTAACTCTACTAACAGCATGAAAGTTTGATGGGGTAGGATACAATCTGCTACAAGTCCCTGATCTATGAAAACATGGAAGTACATGTACAACTTCCCACTCATGATCAGATCATGTGCAATATCAAGTCTGCTCTCTTACACAATCCAACTTGAGTTTAAGTTTTGCAAGAACTGACTTTTCATCTTTTGATACTGTAAATGCAACACGTCCATCACCGTATTGCACAATATTTTCCCTGAGTGAAAGAAAACCAGACACTAAATAGGTCATTTTTTCAGAAGAGTATGTGTCTTCCTTTCTCTTCTCTATGACTTAATACTATTACTTTCCAAAAGAATAGGGACACATATCCAAAATCCCACGGTCCTGAGAGACTTTCCTAAGCAAACTGCTCCACTTTATTGTTCTTCAGCATATTGTCTCTGCATAGCTGGAAGAGAACGTGGCCTTGAGTTGCTTACTCACCTCCCATCTGTGTGTGTGATTCCTCATCAGTGCTGAAAGGTACTGTCAGCACAGCTTTCATTTCTTTTTCATTCCCTGCCTGACACACTTACAATGGCAAAAGCTCTAGATGCAAGATCAATTTGGCGAAAAGCCAATAACTGCCAACACAGCCGAAAGGAAATACTTTATACAAAAAAACCTCCCTGCTGTGTATAGCAGAGGTCCTACAAGAGGTTTCATTTGTCCTTCGTTTCACTACAGAATCCCTGTTTGACCCCTCAAGGCAGCCAGATGCTCACATACAACCTCCCAGTTCCATGGAGCATCCCAGGCCTTGTGCTCACGCCTCGCTGCATGTTGCAGTGGCATGGGGCAGCACATGCCCAGGAGGCCCTGCTCCTCCACCCTGTGCTGCCAGAACCCAGACTGGGATTGGCAGCTAAGGGAAGGAATGCCCCAAAAACCTCAGCGGGACTTCCCAGCATTGGTGAACCCTTGGGAAGCTCTGCCAGCAGGCAATAGCAAGCCAGATCTAACAGTGTATTTATCACATTAACACACAAGGTTTAGTAAATGTGTTATGAGGAAGGAGATGCTGCAAAATAAAAGGCATGTGTTTAGCTCAAGAGGGCTTCTCTTAACACTCAGACAGTAGTTCCAAAGCCAGAGTAACCTTTGGGACAATTACCACAGCTCTGAGAAATATTAAAGATACAGACTTTCTTTATATTGCTCTTTTCTTTGGTGGTTTCACCAATGTGCCTGTTCACACATCCCTAAGGATTTTCTGTAACCCCCAGATCCAATAGCTGATTCAATCAGCTTGTATCTGTCTGCCTTACTAATGAAATCCCACATATCACCAGCTCAGCCGCCGGTGGGAAAATGGCTTTTGAACTACATCTTCACAAAAGACAGGTGTAGAATGGTGGCTGAATATCATAGAAACTTAGAGCTTGTTTAAGTTTATGTGCATAACATCTCTGACAAAATCTAGTTATTTATAAACCCACAGACAGAATAAAGAAAGAAGCTTATTAATACTGTGTAATAGACTTTGAACCTAGGGCAAGCAGCTAAGGTTTGACGAATAGTATCATTGGAAAGGTGATTTCCAGACATAATCTGCTTAGTAAAAATAGGGAACGACCAGTGAGTCTCCTTCCATGTCAATACTCTCTTTTACTCACTGAAATCATCAGGACTTTCTTCCAGGAAACCAGAACAAGGCAATTTCTGACCCATGGATATTCTGTGCTGCTCCCTCTGCTCAGATCTTAGTCACTACTCTTACTGAAAAGGCAGCAAAACATGCAGTTGCCATGTAACCACAAACTTGAGGGGTCTTGTATCAAATTACCCATAATTTGCTATTGGGCTTTTCTTTTCCAGGTGTAATCAGGGCTCGCTTCTAAAGTAATCAAATTAATTAAGTTTGCCAGTAATGTGAGACGTTTTCTAATTAACCTCCTCCACAGCACAAACAAAATATCTTTCTCCTCCTGTCCCCATAATTCCTGCCCAACAGGACTTCAGCAGCATCTTGAGCAGGTACACCTGGGGAGAGACATTGAGCGCCTTATAATTAATATTTTATGACACTTAAATTGGAGATCTCTGACTAATGGCATTAACTGCCATGAGCTAAGTGTGGTGGAGAGCTAGAGGAAAGCTACATTTTGTCCCAAGGAATATTGTTTACTTCTGCTGAGCAGCAGGGGGTATGGGAATCCTTGCTTATAAAGAAGAGAAATCAGAAGAGCAGCCACCTAATCTCTTGTCATTTGTCAATTAACAAATCACACTTGGATGCTGCTCCTTGTTAGAAACAAATTACGAATGTGCAAGAGAGTTGGGGAAAAGCCAGCTAGCAGTGGCCTAGGGCACCTGTCCCTTTCTTCCAAGTGGCCCGTTTTTGATCCGTCCTCTGGTTTGGAAATCCTTATGTCAGGTCTCCTCAAGAAGGAGGGCCCAGAATGGGAAGGGAAGTACAGGCACATCCTGTTGGAACCCCAGGTTCTGACAGTTTCAGCCTTTCAGTGCTGACAGGCAGTGATTTTCAAAAGCATACTGAATTTGACCTAAGACCTTGGGAAAGACTTCCTAAATTGTGTGATAACACTGGGATTGTTACTGTGTAAGTAAAATTATGTCACTGGGTGAAATATGTAGAAATGTAGAAATTCAGTAATATATATATATATGTGTGTGTGTGTAACAAGATGGAGGGTTTTGGGTGTTGGCTTCTTGTTCTTTCTTCCCTTCTTCTTCACCTTTCTTGGTGTCCTGTCATTGGGTGAAAAAATAGGCAGTGTGGAACGTAAATGAATAGTTACTGGATTAAAAGTATAAATATATTAGTTGGACAATTCGAGATATAAATGACCTTGTTAGCCAGAACTTCGCACCATTTTCTCTGCCTTTCCTGCCTTGTTAACTTCAATGCTGAAGCTGTGTGGCCTTGCCATAGATAAGATAAAAATAAAACATCATCTGAGACTGGAGAACGCCAAGACTCACTCTTACTTATAATTCAAACTCTGAACAAAAGGACTCACCACTAATAAGGAAAAGATAACAGGAGACCAGAAAAATCCACAATATCCCTTCTGCAGTGAAGGTGTTTCAAGATGTGAAGGAACTGTCAGGCCCTGTCTTAGTTTGAAGTCTGGGAGAGGTTAAGAGTGTGGCAGATGCCCACGTGCGGCTGCTACACCGTTGTTCCACGTACATCTGCTATGCCAGCTTTATCCAGTCACTGGCACACAGATGTATGCATTCCAGTGAAGATTTCCACACTTAGCATTACGGGAAAGAACTGATTTTACGTTTGTCCTCACTGATCTTCACATTCACATGGGTGTGTCTACGGAATAGGCTCCTTTCAAGTCCACTGAAGAAGACCCTGTGTACCTTAGCCCCTATATATAGAAAGCCCTGTAACCAGTCAGATCCCAGGTACTGGATCTCCTTGGACTCTCCTTGAGTCGTGTCATCTTGAATGTAAGCAAAACCGACTTCAACACGATAACCCCCCCAGGCTGTTTGCCCAAGCTTAGAGCACCTCCAGTCTCTAAGCAGGGGCAGCTCCTGCAGCCTTTGATCTAACAGCTGCGTAAGTTCCTGTGTAAACGTGACAGTGAAGGCAAGGGAGTTTTCTCCAACACAGGTATTCACCAGAAGATTTCTATGCCATGAGTCATTAGCACTGTAAACTGTAACCATAACACTGAAATAAACTCGTTTGCTGAATTATTGTGAGAGCATTTCCCCCACACACACCTTATCTGTAAGGCCAAAGTAAACTAGTTTTTAAGAAATACTGTTAATACTTCACACTAAAGAGCGGTACAATTTTTCAAGGAAGTAATGGCAGCTTTCCCTGTGGCTGAATGAAAAAATTATGTTACTTGCCTAGGGAACAGCCTTGAAAAAAACAGTGTCTTACACAGAAACATGAAAAAATATTGTGTAAGATGCAGCTGTTCATTCACAGCCTTGTAAAATTTAATGATATCGCGTAGAGTGTGGCTGCTAATGTAAACTGTAAATAATTCATTGAAAGCAATTTATGCAAAGGGATCTTCCAAAGGTCTTGTGTGTTCTTTTCCCCTAGTCAGTCACACTGACTTAGACCAGAACAGCTGTGCACAGGCTTGGAGTTTACTCAGCTGAGTAAGTTAGGCCCAGAAAGGACAACCCTGATCTACTGATTTTCAGTGGTTTTAAGGATGGGACTATTGGTGCATCACAATGCCCAACACCTCTTTGTGTCAGTAAGTCTATTTGATTTGGGGCTTTTTTTCCACTTCTCTTCTCGTAGAGAGAAAAGTGCTGGAGGTCCTGCCAATTGGCCAGCTGCTTCATGCACACGCAGCAGTGTCATCTTCTGTTTATCCACCTGTTTGCCATGGCAGACAAAGCCAAGCTCTGGCCATGCTGGCAGCACTGATGACCCCAGGGCTGCACTGTGGTCACCATAAAATTGCTCCAGTTTAGAATTCCTCCTTGCTGTTAATTACAAACACTTCTTTCTCTCACAAATCTTCAGCTTGTGGCTGTACTTGCCCTCCATCACCAACACAAGAAGCTGCATTCTGGTTTTAGTTCTCCTTCCTGCTGCGGTATTCATGACCGACAGCAATTAACACCCCTCTGGAGCACGCTTTATTCATTTCTGTAGCTGTAAATACCACCCAGCACGAAGGCAGGGCAGCTCTCACCTCATCGGTGCCTATAAACCTCTTAGGGTTTGCATTTTGTGGTCAGAGCAGAAACAGAAGATGGGATTAGCTGTCCGTGCTACCATGGTTAGCTTAAACCTTCCTTGTGGTGACCGTTAAAGCCCTGTTCCTAAAACTGGAGGTTTTACCAGGAAAAAGAGGCATATTTCAAATTGTGGTGGATATTTTAACTTCCTCTCTTCTCCAAAGCAATATGGCCTTAAGATCTACCTTCCCCCTCCCCAGCTTTTTAACCAACAGAACGAACACAGAGCAGAAGTCAGCATATCAGGATTATTTATCATTTTTCCTCTATGCCTCAGTCTCCCCATAATGGCTGTTCAGGTTTCTCAAAGACTTTCCTGGGAAAGCATTCCCTGTGTGTTAAATATTATGGTAAAGACACTCTGTTCACATTCCCTGGAAAGAAAGCTGAGCAGGATCACCTTGCAGATGGTGCTATTGATCTGCCTTGACCTTGGTCACCCTCCTTCAGCTTCAGTCCTAGGCCTGAGCCCTTTCATTTTCCCAAGAGGCCTCATTTCATATGCAGTCTTTATTTCTCAAGAGATGTCACGACCAAAATGTCAAGTGTACCAAGGTTAAAAATGACATTTTGAAAGCAAAAATGGTTCTTCCCTGCCATAGTTTAGCCTCAGCAGGCAGCTTAGTACCACACTGCCACTCACTTACTGCACCCTAAACACCAGTGGGGATGTGGAGGTGGGTTTACATAAGAACAGTTTAACACTTGAAATAAAATATAAAAATAACATAAATATAATGCTAACCATCATTAAAAGGGAGTCAACAAAAACAGAGAGAGAAATAAAACCCAAGAAAGACAAGTGATGTACAGCTCAGTTGCTCACCACCTGCTGACTGATGCCCAGCCCATCTTGCAGCAAAGATCAGCAGCTCCCAGCCAACTCTCCACATTTTATACACTGGACATGACATTCTACTAGTTCAGGCCAGCTGTCCTTTACTTAGGGTTAGCACTACTTAGCAACAACCAAAACACAGGTGTGTTATCAACATTATTATCGTAATGAATTCAAACCATAGCTACTAAGAAGAAAATTAACTGTATCCCAGGTGAAACCAAAACATTTGCCCATCATTTTAAGCCTCCTGCCTGTGAATAATGCATAGATTTTTATTTTTCCCTTTCAAAAGGAGAGCAATTGGATATTTCATCCATTTTCAACCTGGTGAAACTTAAATCACATACACCTTAAAAGCCCCTTTCCACCCCAATCTAAGATCCCTCAATCAGACCTATTCTGACAATTTTGGCAGGTCTCTTCTAGATGTTCTCTGAAGAGAAATTCACCTGCCCCTGAACTGTCTTGTTTACAGGGTGCAAGTCACTGCAGTCCTTCCCTTCCATGTTACATCCTCCTCCTTCTCCAGTGTTCTTCCCTGCCTCAGTCTGGAATGTGGATGCTCAGATCCCTTGGGCTGTGGCCTCAGCCAGGACCCCCTATCTGCCCAGGCTGGGCCAGCACCTCTGCAGCAGCAGTGCAGGAGGCAACTGCAGGGTGACCTCATTTGTTTGACATCTAGGGTCATTCGGGGACTGGGGAGAATTAAAACAATTATGTTTGTGTTTATGTTTATGTATATCTACTGAAAGCAACATAAGAAGGATTCTGGCTGGAGGATTAGGTACGTAGAAGCAGGCTGAGAGCCTTCAGGAAGAAACAGAGGGAATCTGTAGAGAGGCAGGAGAGTAAAGACATTTCCATTCACTGTAATGAGCATCCTCAATGCTTTTCTGTCTGCGTATGTCTTAATTTCTAAAGCTAGAATTTTGGAAGGAACAGAAATACACTGTTAATATTGGTTTACATGTAAGTGTTTAAACTTAATATATGCAAGAGAAATGTAAAAACAAGGTGGGAGCATATGTATGTGATAAGACTCAAATCATCAGATAATCCTCAAAATTTAAATATTTTTCAGTTTATCAACACTGCTGAGCTATGTCATGGACTGAACATTTCCACCAGCAAAATTTAAAAAAAATTTAATTCTTTTAATTAGTTAGGAAGCATATCAAGAGAGCTTTGACTACAAATGCCTGGCATCTCCTATTATGTGAACACTTTACTCACAAGTGTGCCCAGAGAAAACAGGTATTACCCTGCTATATTATAACACTTGAACCTACTGCATGTGGTACTGGCATTACTGGCAGAAAATAACCAGTTCAAGCCCAGTTGTTGCACTCCTTAACAGGCACCCTTTCTTTGATTTTCAGCACTTTTAAATGCCATAACTCCGCTTAGATGAAGAGCTAATGAAGCTCAGTGCAACAGACCAGATTACAGCTTGCATAAAGTGAAGTACTGAACCCATGGTGAGGAGAGGAAGAAGAGAAAGAGCAGGAGAAGGAGGGACACTTACAGCCTTCAGACAAAGAGTTTGCAAGGAGAAACAAATGCTCTCCATGTGCCTGTTCAGAAAGCTGCCAGACTTCCTGCAGCATGGGATTGATGTGAGGATGGAAAGCAACAGCCAAATATCAAGAAGGGGTCTAGAACAGGGAGTCTGCCCTGGTGTATGGCTCATTAACCACCAGATACATCAGCCTCACTGGGCATAGACAATACTTAGGAGAAGCAGTCCCCAGCACTGCCCTTAGTCTGTTCCCTTCACAGACCAATACTCTCAGCACTAGTATGGGGTTATTTCTTTGCCAGCATGGCTATGTCCTGAAATGCTGGTGCTCACCAGGGCAGGAAGCCTGGTGCAGAATAGCAAAACTAACTCCAGCACCCCACAGGGCTGGGGAGGCAGCAGAAATCAGAACACCAGCTGTGTGGTACAGCCCCTATGAAGAAAAAAGTCTATTACGAGCATAGGCAAGGCAATAATTACAAAAGCCAAACAATTTAACATGTATAACTTAACACTTAATTCATACCATTAGTGGCGATGTGTAGAAATGCCAGTAAGAACTAAATATTTAGAAATAGGCTTGTAGTCACATAAAATAAAATCTTTCTGCGTGAGCAGCCCAATTAATTCTTAACAGTGCAGTTGGGTCAGTAGTTCAGATTTTACTCCAATGGCCAGTGACTGACATTCATTGCTGTCTAGGCTGAATGTCAGCTGCAGCCAGCCACGCACCAAACTCTTGTAAAAAGCCCTAAGACTCTAGCAGACCCAGGAACGAAGGGAAAAGAGGACGCACTTTTCACACAAATGCAAAGATGTTGTTTCCACTTCAGAAGGCCGCTGTGTGTGCCTCCAGCATGAAGCCCAGCAGGGCTCCCTTTACAGGAGGCCACGCAGTGGAGGAGGAGATGGATGTGAGGGTTGAGTCGCTGCCTACTTGGCCATTAGCTGAAGCCTTGCTGTCACTGGCCACACAGAGTTCTGAGCTCCATGAGCTGCCTTTGACTTCAGCACTGTTTCCAACCAGGTGCAATACAGCACCAACAAAGCCTGAGTGAGGCCCAGCACTGCCTTTACTCACAACCTCGCACTGCCCTTTCTCTTGCACTTCTACGAGCAAAATGAGCGACTTCTATGAGTATTGCATACAAACCTGTCTACAGTGCATGTGGGGACATTCACACTCCCTAGGCTGATTATCTACACTGTTTAAAAAACACACACACATATTCACAAAATCCTTATTTTTCCCAAGTACTGTATTCAAATTAAATATTCATCTCCCCTAAAAACCAATTAAATTTTACTCTCTAGCAATTTGCAAATCTAAACAGCAAATGTAGAAAAATAATTAGCATAGTAAGAAATCAGTTATTTCTCTGATAAGCTCATAAACCCTTTTAATTAAAGTCACAATATTTTTAATTGCTAAAGGGAATATTTTGTTTATAATAGCAAACATTTCTAAGTTTTAATTTAAGTTTCAATCTAATATTGTGATAACTGAGAAATGGCCTCCAGGGGGCAACAGTATCCACCAAACAAAATAATGTGCATTTCAACTTTATCAAAGGGTTTTCTTGAATATATTTTCTTGGGATACAGGAAAGTTAAGTTAGCCTGTGCAGACTCTGACAAGTCTCCTGTGAGAAGACACTGAAAAAAACAATCACATTCATTCAAAACCCCATTTATTAAAAAAGATATTATTAATCAAAATACAAGAGCATATTTCCAGTAACTTTATGCATGCAATCTAAAATTCCTAATAAAATGTACAAATAGGCATTGTTTGCTTTTTAAGCTTTCAGACGTTATTGGGAAGACATCTGAAATATCTTGGAATTGCTGTATTGTGTCACTTTCCCTGCCAACAGCAAGCTACTGACGTGCAAAGGATTTATGAAACTTTGGGGCTGACAGAGCTGGTGGCCTGATAGGGGTCAGGGTGACACCACCCCGTGTGCCCCAGCACAGCCAGTGTGAGGGCAGGGCCAACCACACACACAGGCATGCTCAGCCCTCGTGCAAACACAAACTCTGTCGGCAACCTCGTCTGGTGCCCTTGCTGGGCTGGTCAGGAGGAGGTCCCCTAGTGAGAAACATATCTGTACAGATACACAATAAGGATCCCTCCAGCAGGTCCAGCTGCTCCCTGGAGCAGCCCAAGGGAGATGGAGCAGGGTCTCTCACAGGGCTCTTGGGGCTCTCCACCATTCCAGCAGCACACTGGGCTGCCCAGTCAGGCTGAGGAGCCACACATAATCACATAAATAATCACGTAATCTAACAGTGAGCACATCCAAGTCGTATGTGTTGCATGACTAGAAGCATGTGTCTCAGGGCTAGGATACCAGCATTCATCAACCAGAAGAAGGATTTTTCAAAAAGCCATTGAGATTCTGCCATGGGTACCTTTGAAACTGCCACTCCTGGGGACATTGATCACAAGGTGCTACTATCAGGCCACAGCTCACTGGCAGCTGCCCGATAGTAGCTTTGTAAAATGTTGTCATCTCTGTTTCAAATAACTGTCACACTAAAATCCAGATTTGCTATTACAGATTTTAAAAAGCTGTTCATTATTCATTATTTACTGTGCTGTAATTTTTAAGCGCTTAGTCAAGATCATGCTGCCCAGCTGTTTGGAAAAGGAATTATCCCAGAAAGCTTCCAGCCCAAAACTGCAAGAATACACATAGGACTGAAGGTAAATGCAGGTGTCACCTTGCGATGCAATATGAGATATGAGGTTAGTAGCTGGGAAAAAAAGAAAGGCATCTAAAGGAAGAAGAATATTGTGATACCTCCAAGTGCCATTTCTTAAAAAATTAAGAAAGATATAATTAAACCAGAAGACTGAATATATGAGGAAATCACAATAATCAAAAACCTCACATTCAAGGAGGCAGAATTCCCATCTTCCTTCTGGACACTATCCACAGAGATCTGGACTAGAGGTACGTGACAGGAGGAGAGACAGGAGAGACAGTTTAGTCCAGGAATGTGGTCAAATACCATCACTTTTCTTTTGATTTTTCAAGATGCTTCAGTAATTATGAGATCCAAAGGTAACATTGCTTAGTCCACTTGTTGAGCTGTCTTGTTCTGTATTTGACTTTTCTCTTCAATGTCTACATGGCAGTCAGAATATAATCTTAAATTAACTTTGTCGTGTTTAACTTGGCAGTTTTATTTTGGATCCGAGGTGCTGGTGGAATATTTTCCTTCATTTTGATCATAAAGAAGGAGCTCTATTTTGAAACACATTTTAAATTCCATTCATCATGTTGCTTTTGTAGTTTACCATGTCCAGGCTTGACGAAGTGTTGATCAATCACCCATTGAGAACATGACTCAGATAGGAGAAAGCACAATGAAAGCTGTGTTTCTCTGACTGCAGATTTTAATAAAAGGAAATTGCTCTTTGAAGAGCGCCAACTTTTTTCAGCCTACAGCCAAAGGGACGTCCAATAAACCTTAAGAAAGAAAGTCAAAATAACTATCTTCCTCCATATGAACCAGTATTTCAGAGTCCATTCCAAATGCCTTTAGCAGAAATACTTCAAAAGAAGCTGGATTAAGCATCAATTAGCATGGTGTTAGTAAAGCTGTCCTCAACAAAATAAACAATTTTTTATTGTTGCTGTTAGCTAGAAATGGAAATATTTTCATTGTTGAAGGAGGGAAATTAGTTGTCATGTAATTATTTAAAATAATTTTTACATTTTAACATAATTCTGTGTAATAAAAAATATGAACTATTTGTCTTGGGAAAAAAAAAGAGATTTGACAAAGACATATAAAGGTACAATTGCATTAAGAAAAAACTTGGGAGAATAGAGTCACAAAATCAATATATTCCTATGTTATTTAATTAAATAAAACCTAAGGTAACCACAGTTTTTTCCAAGACCAAAAATATACTGATCATTTCATTTTGAGAGGTATTCCATAGCTTTCTACTCTGGTAAGTTGTGCCCAGGGATGTGCACTTTGGTTATTTACTTGTTCACAGCTAACATTTCTTGTAGCAAGTTGTGATGATTTCATTTAAAAAAAAATAGGACTTATTTGAGCATCAGCTGTTCATGAACTGTTTTGTATAATTTCTGACCTTTTTTAGCCAGATATTAAGATACATTAACATGGTCCTTCATACATGCAGTGAGAAAATCCACACTGTTAGAAGACTAAGAATCAAAGGAAAACCAAACCTCGTCAGCCAGCGAGGCTCAGTAGAAACATGAAGAAATTCTGATAGGTAACACAGAAAAACAAACACCTGAAGCTATGTGCATTAAGGAGGAGCTTGTCTGGGAACAGCTACAGCTGTGAGGTCACTCCCTTACAACTACTGAGTAGCTGAAAAGTGGAAGCTGAGAACACCTTTTGCTACAGGTAAGTGGCTGGGAGTGCGGGACTGCCTAGCAGGGCAGGTCTGCACATATCACACATTAGTTGTCATGACAACACGAACTTTCCTTGCGTCAGAGTAGACCATTACTGTGGGTTTTCCACCTGATTCTCACCAGTGCAACATGTCCAATCAACTGTGCAACTTGTTTAAGTGATTTTCCACAGACATTACTAAAGTAGAATGTTCACTATAAATTCAGGTCCTGTGCAATTCTTTTCCTCTGGAGAGCCTCCTCATTCATGTTTATTAATTATACTGGCTCTCAAAGCTCTTATTTTCTCATTATCTCCTTATTTAGTAAACTAGCATTGCTGGATAATAGAAGAATATCTCTCCAATAGTTTCCTTTTGGAAATCATTAGTCCAATTTAGTGGGTGTGTCCTTGTGTCTTTTTTTTTTTTCCCCCCATAAAATCTGGAAGCATCTGGATTTGTTCCTTAGCAACACTTTTTAGTTTGCCATTTGCTTTTATTCAGCTCCCCAAAGAGTACTTTTAAAGCTGTAGTAAGGTTGGCCATTTCAGAGAAGAAGCTTTTATTTTTCCTCTTGAATGAATGGTGAGATCATGCCCAGATATCACAGCCTGACAGGAACATTCTCCAGTATATTAAAAACTGTCCTTGAAACAATGAAATACTTTTAAGCTGAGATAATAGTTGAATTACTGGCAAGAATACTGATAACTTTGTCTATTGTGCTTGGCAAGAGCACAAGAGGAAAAGGACAGCTAATTACTTAATGTTCTGTATAGAAAGTTAATTTTGACTAAACAAAAGCTTAGACATTTAGCTGAGCCTACAGAGGTACTTCTCACCTTGTTCATATATGTCTAGCACTTTGCCTTGCCTACCCACACACAGAGGGCAGTCTAGCTATCCAGCACACCACACAGTGGTGCTTAGGTACCTGCATACTGGTAAATACCAAATCAATAGCATGAATTTTACAAGTAGTGAGACCAAATCACGTGAGAGTTGCCCCCTTTGGACACAATAGATACCACAAAATACACATCACCCATACAAATAGTGAAAGTCCTTCCAAATAGTTCAAGGTCAATACACTGATGCCTGTCTCTGTACTTTACAGTTCCACCCTTCATCACGCAAAGAGTTACACATGGTTTCAAAGGTGAGTTTCTTCACAGCACGCTCAGACAGTAGAAAACCTGGCTCTTTTAAGTTAATTTATAGTGAAATAATAAAACAGAGCAGAACAAAGAGTGCTACAATGGAAAATTTGTGCCAGCAGAAGTCTGTTCACCCATTAACTTCTGTGGAAAGGCCTTGAGACATACAATGGGCTGCTGATTAAACAGAGACTCTGTGCCTGCTCACTCACTACCCAGAGTCCCCAAAAAGTATGGTGCCCTCTTTGCACCCTGGCACTCTCCAAGTGTTATGGGTGCCATGTACCACAGACTGATCAGTTTACCTATATATAAATAAATTCCAGGAAAAAAATGTTCAATTTCTGTATGCAGGCTTCAGCATATTTCATGACTTAAACTATTTCTGTCCAAATAAGTACATTACCAAAACCCTGCAATAAAAAACCCAGTCTTTTTGGCTGGACCCTTGTCCTAGTCTACTCCTCTTCTGCTGTTTAACCAGAACAAAAGGCACTTCACATTCCTGAGGAGAGATAATCAGTTTGCTACCCACCACAACTCTTTGTGTAGCTGCTTTGGAAATACACTCACTGGCTGCAGTGTGGAAATTCAGGCAATGAACTCCAGCATGACAAGGAGCAGTCATTGTGTGCAGTGTAAGATGGCTTCTTGGCATCACTCTTTTGCCCCAACATCCAGCTTAGAGAAATGCAACTGGAGTTCCAACACACTTGGGTATCTATTTCTTGAATCAACTGAAATTCAGAAAGTTGTAAGACTGATACAAATCCTTCTTCTTTAGTCACACTCGTGTATAAACTGAAAATCTATAGATCCATCAGGAGCATCTAATTGGCAGGGAAGCCAGGATGAAACTGTCTTGGAGGACATTTGACAACATCTAGTTTGTTTTTTTTCTGTTGAATCTCTGATGCTTATACACATGTGTCGGCCTTGCCCCCAGGGCAGCTACTGATATGGTCAGCACTAGGATCAATGGTAGCAGAAGAAGGGCCAAAATGGAGTTGTTAACAGCCAGATCTGTAACTTAAGTTACCTGTTAGGAGGTCCTGTGACACACACCAGCCCTGCCAGAAAGAGATAAGGTGTATCATACCGTCATCTGACACAGCACAGCACAGACACAGACAGCGCAGTGTCAGCGTTGAGCACTCACTCAGAAGATAAGCATAATGGAACCGAGAGACAAACTGCATGGATATCCAGCATTATGTCTTCTTTTTTCTGCCCCTACCACAGACATTTCACCTTTATCAGATTTCCACAGGCTGCTCTTGCACTTCAATGGAATAATAATTATAACTCCTCTCACTCTAACAGAATTCATTGCCTCTAAGATGGCCCACTTAAAATTACAGAACTCTGTGCTGCTTTTGCTCCCACTTAAGACCTGGGCTTTCATATACTGCAGGAAGACACTTGGTGGCACTCATTCAACATCATTGTTACTTCCCATACCACAGATTCTGTGGGTTAACCTAAAAACATGCAAAAAATTCCCCTTAACTTTATCCCATGAACTCTGTAACTAAGACCAACTTTTGAAGTCATTACTCACTTTTTTACTTAATCATTAATGATATAAAGAAATAATTCATTTTTATAGAAAAAAACCCTAAAGATCACTTTAGGATAGTAAACTGATCACTAAATTTGAGATGCTTTTGCCTACCAATTATTTTGCAGAATCTTGATGTTTCTGCTTTGAGGGGTACCTAAAATTTACTCCCTGTGTAAAGTACAAATTCTTTGTCCCTTAACATCACTCTTCACTGCAACTTGCATATATGTCTTTGAAAACAAACAAAAGAAAGAAACCCGACTGAACCATCTGGTAACCAGGATAGTTACCCAGAGACAACTGCAAAGGAGGTAAAGAGTTTCACTGGCTGTATCCTGTAGTCCTTCTAATTTATACTTCTGAGTGACAGCCATCTGCAACCCAATAGTCCTACTGTGTCTTGAGAAAGACACAGGGGAAGCAGCAGCACCCTGACCCACTTAGATGAACAAATACCTACAATCCCTCTATAAAATCCTGCTTTTCCAGGAACTACCCCAGTATTTCATGGACAGTACCCTAAAGTGCTGCCAAGGACCACAGCCTTATCACTGACACCTGGCAGTTATTCTTATCAGGGCTGCTGAAAGATCTGACAGTCTGGAGGGGATTTATTTATTTATTACCCTTAACAGCAGGACAGTATGACATTAGCTAAGGATAATCCAACACCGTTAGATAGCCCACAGCAAAGGTGCCTCCTTTGTGGGAGGGGGAAGATCATGCCCAGATGTCCCTGCAACTCACCTCAAAATAAAACTTCTTCGAAACAGATTACAAATAGGTCAGTGGCCACTCAGTGGAAATGTGTTAAAGCAATGGAGCACAGCTAAGCACATTCTCAAAGCACAGATAATGCTCTCACCAACGGTGTAAGTGGCCTTTCCCTAGAACAGAAACAAGGCCCATTGCCTATCCCCACCACCCTTACACAACAGCCACGAGAGTGACCCACAGCTGTTACTCCACGGTCACAGTGACCACAGAGCTTGATTATTCCATGGACGCCCATTGGTCCTGAACCTATGAAATTCATGCTGCTGGGAAACTCCTTTCCCAGCAGTTTTACTTTTGTTCCAAGTTTCACCAGCTGCACCAGGGAAACTTTAACTTTTTCGGGCATAGTGACCATTCCATTATCTTCATGTACTTGAATGCAATTTGTTTGTATACTCAGTAGTGTTTACATACTTGAGGAAATGCTTTGCTGACAAGTTCCACAGTTGTCTAATTTACTAAAACCCAGCAGGCACTTTTCGATGCAAGCGAAGATTTTTGCATGTTAAAAGGCGTGCACCCAAGGCAATTTTTAAATTTCAGATGATTTCACTTCTGGCCTTTCTAGAGTGAGTCATATTTAAAAATGTGAGAGTGTTATCTTCCCCCTTTCCAGACTTTTGTGCAGCTAAAGGGATTTTCCTCTAATATTCTTCTAAAAAGAGCAAAAGACAACCCACTGTTTTAGCAGAAACACGGGAAGGCAAAGCGCAATCCAAAAGTGAGTTACAGTAATCAGTTGAATATCATACTGAGCACTATTTGACCACATTAAGCACATCACATACAATGAATTTACATGTGCTCTTCACACCAAGCCAGTATTAAGTGAATGCTGTGTCAGATGTGTTTTGTCACCATAATCATACAGCCTTTCCCAGACCAAGTGCCAGAGCATGAGCCACAAAGGGCAGAGCCTCTCCAAAACGCTTTGATGACCTGTCCCTTGCAGGAAGGTGGGGCTGCATTGTACAGAAAGGCCAACAGCACCATTTCTGTGAATTCTAGGTACTTCGTATTTCATCACGGTTATTATTTGTTGTGTTAAAGGTTCGTTAATGGGAGAAACAGGGGAGAATCGCCGGTGGCCGCGTCGACACCAGCCCCGGGGCAGCTTGGGGCAGCAGCCGAGCAGCCAGAAGCGGTGCGGC
>VXBT01005538.1:84898-98646 GCA_013400235.1 Oriolus oriolus
AAAGTGAAGCACAATTTGAAACTCTGCCTACACCACAGCTTTTATAATCAGCTTGTGACATGCTTGGCACTAAACACTGTTTATGTCCACAATTAATGTAGTTAATACTAGGTTAGTAACTGTGGCAGCCAGCCACGTGCATCGCCTGGCACATGGGTGCCTGCTCCCAGCCGAAGAGGCAGGCTTTGCTCTTCCGCGAACACAGCCAGGCCAGTTCGAGCACATCTGGAGCCAGTTTAACTGGGGCCTCTCTCCAATGCAGCACTCAGCATTGCCAGTGTATTCTTTCACAAAAACGCTGTTAAAAGGGGAGAAGGAATTAGGACAAAAACGGGAGTGAGAGAGGATTAAAAAAATGGGAGTGCAAGGCTCTTCCCAATGGAAGCCACCCTGTCGCACCAGGCTTCACAGCCTGTCTGAACAAGACCCAGCATCAGGGAGCCCCTAACAGGGCCTCCAGAACCAGTTTGACCAGTTCCTGTTTCTCCTATCTCTCCATGCAGTTGGACATCTCAGCGAGCATTACACACCTGTAGCTGCTGCTAGGCATCTGTTTCCTCCACCTGATGAGGGGCAGTGGCAAGGCTGTTCTCGATAAAAGGTGGTTCACGTAAGGACTGTATACCTACCGATCCTAAGCATGCAATCTCAAGTAAACTTTTCCAAAAAACTCTTTCTCAAGACCGAGTCACCATGTTGCAATGGGAAGATTTTACGAGCTGGTTGCAAAAATTCATTTGTACTTTTTGGGTGGGAGGTGAATTTTGAAACTGAATTTTTACAAAGCTTGAAAGCTCTAGCAAGACTTCTGCATCAAGGTCAGGGCTTCCTTGGGAAATGCAGTATCTTCAAACATTGCATCTATATCAAGGCATACACCTGTGGACCTGCTCACTAATACACCAGGCACACCGGTTGCATGACCTGTTTTACTTTTGTGGCCACTTAGCACTCCAGTGAGAGCAGAATATACGTGCGAATCGGTCACGCTTAGGTAACGTCACTATCATCTGTCACGTGTTTGTTCACTTATCTGTTCCCCAAGGAGAGGAGTGTTTGTTTTGAGATTTTACATGCCCCTAAACATTTATTCCAGTAATGTCAAGGTCAAAGAAAGGTGTTCTTCACTTGCAGTAGGAGCTGGTGTAATCTGAGATAAGGTGCCAGAGGAAAGGAAGCCTACTTCACAGTCATGGCTTGGCCATCAAATTCAAATGCCTTCTGCACAGACACACATAATTCTTCATCTGGAGGGCTACCTCATGCTAGAAGAACATCCCTGTCTAACCTGATCCTATAACTCAGTTCTTCATATAGTCTGAAGTGATCTGTCATATCAATTCCCACTTTCCTTGGCATGGTTGCATTAGAGGCAAACTCTGTATCTCATTTCTGTTCAAAACAAGTCCACAAATACTAGAGGCATAGCTTCTTCAGTAATATTTTAATCAAAATTGTTAGTATTCTCTTACTTTGTGCTGAGCAAAAGGGAAAATTCAGCTTCTTTGTTGTTTTGGTTTTGTTTGGGGTTTTTAAATTAAGCTACAAATTCACTAAAGGAAATTAATACTTCACAGGATACAAAAGAATACAAAAGACCACACGTGTTTGCTGTTACTGTTCTCCAGACATCTTTCCTTTATTGCATTCTTAGTCACCCATTACTGCTTTTTCACCTGCTGCAAGCTATAAGCAAGAGGATAGCAAGTACCTGGCAACACATGCTTTAAAGTGTGCTATTCTTTCCTGTTTCAAGGTTTTAGAAGCAACTTTATTGCACACGCCACTAAAATGCACCAAGAAATGCAAAATAACTGGCTTTTTACCAGAAAAAAAACACTGAAAATGATCTTCAGCTGAGACACTTTTCATTTAGACACACTTAAATACCAGAGAAGTAACACTGCATATAGACAACAAAAGGGTCACACACTCATCAGCAATTAAAAAAAATCATCTAGCAATGGAAAAATGCAAATGTACAAAAAAGGATTGTGTCTAAACAATGCAAGGATTATGAGGAAAGAAACTTCTATGCCCATTGAAGGGAAATGGCATCCTATGCAGGGTGCAATCATTGCATATACTAGAGAGATATTTTATCTCCTAAATAATGAAGAAGGGGGATTAGTTGGAGTCCCTGTTCATTGCTGAGTAAAACTGCTCACCATTTTTTCATCAATGCAAACTTGTGTTTAGGAAGACAGGACAATGTATGACAAATACTCCCTCTCCCTGCTGTTGAGCTCTTTACTATACTAATTCAGGTAGGGACACTTCCCCTGTTTAAAATGTCTGTCCCGTCCATTTGCCTGCTGAGGATAATCAGTGTTTAATTATGGTGCATAGCCCCAGCTCCTGGGATGGGGATGGCCTGACCAAAGCCAATGGAGCTAACATTAGTTAGTGGGTTTATAAGTAGGATTCCTTGGACTCACTGCTATTCATTATATATTTTAAAACTTCAAAGATGGAAATGCACAAAGCTGAGAATGGACATGGAGTACATCTGGTCTTATCACTGGAATCATTGTGTGTCAATTATCATGTCCATACTAATGAAGTTAGTCAGACACGCTCTTCTACGTGCAGCTGGAGGGCAGTGATTGCAGGTGTAGTTCTCTTGGATAACTCCTTGTGGGAAGAAACAGTGATGAAGACTATGGAAGTCATTACAGCCAATTGGCAGAGAGGTCATTTTAATTTATAGTTAAATCTAAGAGTAAGTCTGATGCATTTATGTGCTCGCAGGGAGCCTTTCTCTCTGCCCAAGTGGCTGCAGCATACTTCATTTCTTAGCAGCATGTTCAGGAAGAATCAAAGAGTGGCAGAGTGAGCTGGAGGACACCTAGGCAATGGTCAGTGGAAGCAGAATGTAAATGTGGAAGGCAAACAATGCCACTACTCAGCCAGACATCAGACCTATGAGCAGCTATCAGCCCTCAGAATAAGCACTGCCTGTGGCAGTCAATAAACAGTCAAACCATATTTTACCAGCTGAAAGAGGAAGAAAGGAGAATTTTTCTCACTTTCTGTTTCTTCATCTTGCTTCCTCAGATATGCAGGAGTTACGAGAGCAAGGGATCATTATAAGATAGTCTTTGACCCACTATATAGAATAATTGCCCTGGTAGTTACAGTTGTAACTGCTGTACACTGTGTGGGGTAGAGCTGTCTAAAATGTGTGCCTTCAGTCATTTGTCGACTAACCCAGTCTTTGTGGCCAACTCATGCACGTTCCACTGCAAATGCTTTTGATAATGCTGCTATAAAGGCTTGTGAATGTCAGTGTAGGAGGGCAAAATATTTTGAGCTGCTCAGCTTCACTTTATAAATATTTTTGGAAGCCACCAGTGTGAAATGCTCCATTCACATTCAGCACTGAAAAAAATAATGGCTTCTTCTAAAACAAAGACACATCTGTCAGTGCAGTAGAGTATATGAATTTACATAATCTGCAGCACAGAAAAAGTACTTTCTCAAACAAATTAAGTCAAAGCAGGCAGAGAAAGAACAGCATGAAGCTCTCTATGCAATGTCAACAATAATTAACAGAGTACTTTATAGTCTGCCAGTGCTTCCCGTGAATAAGGTACTCTCAGACATTTGGTATGAACAGGCTGCCCTCCTGTTTCTTTGCTGCAACCCAAAGCTGCAAGTCTTCGCTTTTACTGGCTAGCCTATTATTAACTTTTTAAAAGTATGCCACCCAACATTTCCCCTTAGAAGGACAAAGGGCAGAGGACATGAAGACACTGTTGCAACTGCTGCAGTGATTCATGGGGTTTGCTTTGCCATGTCATACTGGAAAACTCAGGGAATTTGCTTCTTTCTCAGATGCGTCTAAATAAAAAAAAAAAAAACAACAACAAAAACAAAACAAATCCAAACACATTGCACCATGCACAGAACTTGTTAATCCCTTTATTCCTCAGTTTTCCTGTTGATACCTTGGGAGAAGGCAGCTTTCTTGTTTCCCTCACATATGCATAAAACATTTGGAAGTTTTCTTCAACTCCTACTGATTCTCCAGGGACACAGACTGCAGACATTTTGAATCATGGAGCCTCTTCTCTTAGGCTGCCAGTACACAAAATGCAGAACTGATGTGAGCCTGCTTTTGCACACAGAATAGCATTGTATTGCTCCTGTACCTCTGAATTAACCACACTGCCTTTGCATATGCTTACAGATTAGATTTCCAGTATCGCCACAGAATGGGACACTCCTGACATCTTTCTCTCTTTACAAATGGTAAAACTGCAGCCTTGTCTAGAGCAGAGGGATTTCCACAAGTTTTTGCCTTCTAGGCTGATTTTGACTGATTTCTTCCATGTGTAAGAGTGCTCAGAAGGTTGTCAGGGAGACAACTGTTGACACAGCTTTACCCTGGTATTTGAAGGGCTTGGGCAGTTGAGTGCTTTTCAGCAGATTGTGCATTCGTGCAGAGGCAAGCACACTGGCAGACTACAGACCTGACTTTTTCATTTGCCAGTCTGAGCTCACAAGCAAGCACTACCTCCAGACTACAGCTGTGAGGGGAGGCCAGCATACCTCAGCTAGTGTCACTAGTTTGAGCAACAGAAAAAACCTGGTGACCAAAAGTCAAGTGCAGTCAGTGTGAGACACAGGACTTATTTGGAAGGTTGGCCGGCACTGTGTACATTGCTGCTAGTACCTCAGCTGGTTGTTTAAACTCATCCAGGCCAATATAAAACACTGTAATAATGCTTCTCTGATGCCAGCATCCTGTGTAGAGTACAGCCCTGAGCCCAGAAATTCCCATCAGCCTGCAGTCTGTGTCATTGCCTCCAGCTCCTCTGTGGATCTCAGTGCTTTCTTCCTTTGCCTCCTGCAAGCTGTGACCAAAATTAAATCAAAACCAGCCATCACGTTCCCTGAATTGGTATAAAGGTTGAAAACAAGCATAATAAACTTTGCACTGACTGTGGCTAATTAGCACACAGGCAATCATTTATGATTAAGCCATGCAAAATGTTTGTTATTAGCACAAGAGCTGAAGGCTGCAGTACACAGCAAAGGTCCAGGGCACAGAGAAGTTAAGTGACTTCCTCAATTTGATGCAGCAATTCAGTGACAGAGGTAGAAATAGGCCACTCAGTTTTCTCTCTCGAATCAGGTCTAATCTCTAGATCATACTTTGATCTCCCTTTAGCAGCAGAAAATAAAACCCTCTCTGTTCATGGTATAAGTCTTTACAGAAATTACTTTCAAGTTACAGACTCACCATTATCACATCACTGCAAGATCAAACAAAGAGGGGGGCAGTAGGAGAGGAAAAGAAGGGTTACTTTGTGTCATTTACTTCTACAGTCTGCTCAACAAAGCCAAAGAGGAAAAACATTTTTTTTTTCAGACAGATGTCTTTTACAGCACATCAAACACTTCTCATGGGCGTGTGTCAGAGACATTTTACTACAAAGGCTTTGTCCTTTGCATTCACAGCAGCCCGGATGTTTATCAGGATTTTCCATTCCCTAAATTCAAGATCACACTGGGATCTGCATTAAGATGGCAGCAGAAGTACATCAACAAAGTCCAAAGCACAAAATTCTTAGTAAAAAGAAAGCACTAGCGCAACTTGTTCCTGCACTAAGGCTGTGGTGGGGGAGTTCCTGTCATCTCTAAAGGAATGTCTAGAGAAGGAAACAGCCTATTTTCAATGTGCTGGCTTGGAGAAGGTCAGTATGAGGGAACAATTGTCCTTCCTAAAGGAGTTACTTCTAGTAAATTTTTAAGTCCTCCATGCAAAGCATGTGACCGCAATATCACGAAGACAGCATCCCGTTATTTACTACATAACATCTCATGCACTTATTGTGCTCTCAGTGTGCTTGCAGCAATCCTCTGGTTTTTTTATTCATAAGTGCAGTTTGTAATTCTTTAAATTATCTAGCACAACAAAGAGCATTACACACCGAGACAAACTAGATTTAACATTGCTACATACTCTTCCTCTCTTAGGCCAAGACTCAACAGTATCTTGCATTTCGTCTCTCCTCACCCCATGCTCGGGTGTGCGTAATCTCAGTCCACAAATTACTGCAGGATCCTTCGAAAAACTCTTGTCCTTCCTGGGTGAGGTCTTCTTCTTTCCAGGAACAAACCAGTCACTGAGTGTTGTTCTAAGGCAGTACTCCCAGAGTCTCTGCCAGTAGAACGGCACAGCAGAGGATGGCGCGTGCTCCCCCAGCAAGCTGATCTGCTCCATTCCCTGGGAAGGGTCATGCCTGAAAGTTTTCAAATCACCAAGACACATCAGCAACAAAAGAAGCACCTATCCCCAAACCCAGTACTTCTCTCTTTTCACTTAGGATGACACTGAGCTCCCACAAAACATTCTGTTCCCTGACACCATCATAGATTTAAATGCTTCATTTGACAGGAAATTTCATTGTTAGCCAGAAGGACAGCATGCTCCAACACTTATTGCAGAAAAAGAGGGTAGGCAGAAATAGCAGAGATGTCTGAGGTCCCTTCTTTTGCTTCTGTTTGGAATGTAAAAAAATCTCACAATTCTTCTATGCCAATTCTCTTGTAGATTGAAGCAACTGTTTTCCAGTTTTAGTGATCCTAGTTTCTCAAGAAGGCAAGACATTGGGTAATCCTGTACTTTACTGTCTGCCTACCACCACTGCTACTGTGTAGTCTCACACAGCATTTGTGCATTGCCCTTGCATTCACCAGCAAGGAACAAACAGACCCATCCACGAGGCTCCAGCAAATGTTTATCTGCAGAGAAGAGGACCCGTATCTGTTGCTGGTAGCAGTAACTCCTCCCCCAGTGACTCTGAACAGCCTCTCTCTCCAGGTTAAACCAAATGGCTCTGGTTCTCTCTCAGAGATGCGAGTGAATGGATGTGCTGCCCCAAAACTCCCACCTCTCAGATCATATACTACTTACGTGAAAACAGTGGGTAAGCTTCTGGCAGCTCTTCCTCTTTAAAATGGGCTGGGGAAAAGCAGCATGTAATTTTCTGGCAGCAACCCTGGAACAGTAAAACTAATGGGTCCCCACAGCTATTCCCACCTGTTCTTAGAGCAGTGTATGTATATTGGATATATATACCCACCCATGAGTCTATCTCTAATGTTAACTCACACTATAAAGAATACCCAAAACTAACCCAACCCAGACCCCAGACTTTCCTGCACAGGAAAAAGGGTGTAAAAGAGCAGGTGGAAATTTCACCTGTGTTCACATCTTGCTAAAGCTGGGTCAAAGCTCCTTCCATAGAAGGGAATAAAAGCAGGACAGATGTGTCAGCAGCAGCATCAACCCAAGGGTGATACTGACCAGAAATACTGTAATACGTGCATATGGAGCAAGACGAGGGTGAGTCAGCAGAACATGTTTGTCTTCTATGCAGAGTCCTAAAATTTGGCTCTCTGTTACAGGAAATTACACTAATACTGAATCACAGTTCTGTACACATCATCGTCCTGTACAGATGTTTTCCATGGTGAGGAAGTTGTTGTTAGGTAAAATTTTAAAATTTTATGCAATAATTTTATTTTAAAATGTGTCCTAGAGCATCCAGTTTTCCTTGTGCAGGAAAGTACCTTAAGTATTTATGATTTCTATTCCCTCAAGTACAAACTCTGACCAAGACACTCCAAGATGCAACAACCCTTTCATATTCTACCTGGAAAAGAGAAATAATTTGCAACTATTCACTAACAAAACATACAGAACAGAAGATGAAAGAACTGAAAAGGATCAGTGGAATGCTCATAAAATGGAGATTTATCTCATGATGAATGCACTAGGATTGCCTGGGATTTTTTCTGAGATATTTTTAATTTTTTCCATATAATTTTTTTGTTAGTGGACATATTTTCAGAAGCAATATACTAATTTAAAAATCCTTCCATTATGGTTAGAATAGCCAAGCTTTCTGTGCTCCAGAAACTTCTAAAAAAAAGGGAAATTACTGTTAAAAAAGTCCTGAAGATTTTAGAGGTTGACAGGGAGTTAATTCAAACTCATCTGTAGCAAAACATGTTTAAAATTTATTTCGTTTAATAGCTATTAAATGTTGAAAGTGCAGTAAAGGAGATATGCTGATCGTCGAAAAATCACCCTTTTTGCAAATAATAACAGTAATGAGGCATTATTACACAAGGGGAAAAAGAAGAAAAGCATTTCATCCTGGATACTCTTTCCCCTTAGACAATATGGCCTTTGGCAAACTGTGATGTTATCCAGGTCTTTAAATAGTGAAGTTTCCAAACAAAAGATTGTGTAAAAAAGATTTGAAGAAGATATATTTATAACTGATGATGGAGCTTGGAAGAAGCCCAACAATGAAAGCAATTCTTGTTTTCTAACCTGGAGAACAAGCTTTCCATAAACACACACAGAGAAGATTACCCCAGTAATGAAGAAAAGTGATGAAGTAAAACAGGGTACACATACAATACTTGAAAATGTTTCAGACTTTCAGATATTCTCAACCAAGATGCAAGCTATCTGTCACAGATACATTTGGGATGTAACATCAGTGGAAGTCTCTGGATACAACCTTGCTGCTACATCAGTACAACTCCATGTTTCCCAAATGATTCTGCTTCCTTTCATAGCTACATCTGGGTGGAAACGTTTCTACTGTCTTTTCAGTAGCCCATAAGTCAGCATTGCATAGAGTGAAGTAGCTGAATTGCTGTTGTTTTAGAGTTTAGTGTTCTGTTCTCCTGGTGTGTGCTGTTTTTATACACTCAGTGCTAGTTCTCTGATTGAGGCTTTAGCCTAACTACAGGGGGAAAGGGAAGGGGTGGTTTGGTCTTTGCAAAAGCCAAACCAAAGCTGTTTCAGTTCCAGGTCCCATTTCTTCTGAACCCTGAAAGTTAAAGCCTGGATGGTTTGGATAAGTGCTTCTAATTCTAGCATACCCCTATTTAAAACAAGAGGGAGGATGTGTTTTTAAAAAGCTAAAACTAGTATGGTCTGGAATGAAGTCTCTGAAGACATTTAGGGAGGATTCAGATAAACAATTCCATTCCTCTCCCCACCCCTTATATCTCTCATTAATTTTTATCCTATCCCTTCCTTGCTTTCTATCTTTCAGTTATTGTTTGCTTCCCCTCAGTTGGCAATGGACCTTGAAATTAGATTTCCTTCACCTCCTTGTTAGTGAACAAAGCTCTGAACCACACATCTGGGTGAAAGTTAACTCCCAGACCGAGTCACTGAGTTATCATCCACCTCTGTACCTGAACTGGCTGAAACCACACAAAAGAAATTACTGTGTATGCCTGTGTCCATCTCACACCATCATTATTTGATTGTTGGAAGGACAACTCTGAGTTCAGTTGGACAGAAATAGAACCACCCAATTGTAATGGTTTTAGTCTCCATTTATGACAGCAGAAATTGGGCCACACTGTTACTCAAGATAGAAACAGCACTCATTGTCACAATTTATAACTTCATCGGGAGTTAACTTGGGAACTGCAAGCTGGCAGCAATAATTCATACATTGCTGCAAACTGTATTTTCATAATTTGTGTTGATCCTGGCAAAGTGCTTGTTTTGGTTTTCTGCATGTTGCAGTCATTAGAATAATATAACATAGCCACTCAGATATATTTAGGGGAAGGTCATTTTTATACAAATTATTATGTACTGGGAAGTTAAATAAACAAGCAAGTTAAAGACATCAACAATCCCACTCCTTGATCCATGCCAAAGTGAATTTTAAACACTAGTTGGTTCAGTTGGAGGAAAAGTCAAGCAGTGATTATGTCAGTTTGAAGAGAGAGGACATTGCATTTCATTTTATTTGAGGACTCACCTGGAATGGTACTCCTTGAAAATGGCTAAATATATCCAGAAAGCTAGAGGTGTTCAAAGACAAGCTAGAACACAATTGGTTGCTGTACCGTTAGTAAGATTACTCATCCTGTAATAAATCATCCTGTAAATAATGAAAATTTCCTATTGAGATTTTACTGAGCAGAAAGTACAGTATCCTGACTATTTATTAACAGCTCTTTGGAATGCGTTTCCAAGGCACAAAAGGTCACTGACCTTGAAAATAGTATTTGGGTAGAAGTAAATGTCCATGGTTTTCATTTTGCAAGTTTGTAACCATTAAAGTTACAAAACAAGTCACTTTTGAGAAGTACTCATCTTTTACGCTCATTAGATTGCAATCCAGCGATGACTGAACATGATATTTAAACAGTAGTGTTTTTGCCAATGAGTTGCATGATCAACACGAACTGCTAATGTTTTCTATTCTAAACCTTCTCAAAATGTCAAGTGTTCTTGTCAGCTGAGTGGAAGTGGCATAAAAGTAACTTTTGAAGTTGTTGTTGATGAGATACCCTTGGGAAACTCAGTATATATACTGAAATGATATTCACAATATTCTCTAATCTCCCCTACTGCAAAAGAATTAGGCTCCCAGCTCACATTTCCATTGATGGTAATGTAGCACAGTCTGGGTCTTCCTTCCAAAAAAGACACTGAGCATTCTTAAATAACACAGGTCTAGTGTCCTGAATTTTCTCAAGTGGCAAGAAAATAAAAACCTAAAATAAATTCCTTTGGAAATCCTAGACCTGGTAGCTAACTCTGTTATAAACCTCATAATTGCAGCACTGTTAATTTTTATATTTCTTTTTACACAGCAGATCACCAGAACAGCAAAAAAATTCACAGTTGTCTGAGTCACCCTGGCTGTAGCAGATTCACTGTTTCTTCAGTCCCAGTTTCTTCTGCGCCTTAAAACATCAGAGAAAGGTAAGAAAACTGATGCATTACCTAAGATCCTTGCCAAGGATGTGGAAGACCTAGGCTCACTCTGCTACTCATGGTTATGGTGTATGAACCTGTACAAGCCATACAGAGCTATTTCCAATAACAAACTGAGGCACAACTTTGACGTGCCCATCCAGAGGTCTTGCAGCCTCAGTCAAGTGCCTCCAGAGCTCTGTTGGCTCTTGTGGGGTGCAGTTGCCCCTCCTTGATTTCACCCTATTGCAGCAGGAAGAACCATGGGCTTCTAGGTTTTTGGCCCAAATCAGTGCTGATGATGTTTGTTACACCATTTACAGCAAAAGCCATCAGCTAGTTTGATTCTAAAGTTCCAGTGAAGTCAAGATCATCACCGACACTATTTCCAGTGCCATGGGTTTCAAGAGTTGCAGAATGTCAAGATCAGGTGTTTTCTGGAGTCCCATTTTTGACTACCAAACACAATTTTTTACTCAAAGTATTTCCCAAAAATCTAGTTAGACAGGTGGAACTTTATGGACTACTAGCACAGGGACTGTACACTTGTGATCAGTGTTCAGTACTTTAATCATACATCACAGAGTCACAGAATGGGTCCAGCTGGAAGGGACCCCAGCAGGTCATCTGGTCCAACTTCCCTGCTCAAGAAGGGCCATCCTAGAGCACGTGGCACAGGATTGTGTCCAGATGGTTCTTGAATGTATGAGATATTTTCCTCAGAAGGTGCTGAAATGCCCTAAAGTATCTGTTTACTTGTTGAAAGGCAGACTGGTATTTTTATACTGTTGTTCCATGCACAAGTAAGTGTCTGATTGAAGTAATAAATAGTATTTTGGACAGGGAAAATCAGTTTTCAGTTTTAGCACACCACAGCAACTACAGTGGTGCAAAGCATAAATGTTTACAAAGATGAGCTTTTGTACATGATACTTCATGGGTAAAGTGAAAATAAGCATAAAAATCTAAAAGCAGGGTAGAATTTGGCATGTATTTTTATTATCCCTGATTTTGTATCCGCATTTTTTCACTTGACCTGTAGCAAGCATTAGTTAGGATATTAGTTCCATTAAATAAACATTTCAGAATTTGAGTACTTTCAAATTGCTAACTGCTCATTTGTGATCATTTAGTAACACTTGGTGATGATGTCTCCATAACAAGTAGTTCATGTCTAAACTGGCTTTCACATTGCTGAAATGTAAAAGTTCAAGCATGCTGGTAGAACAAGTTGGCCTCCTAAGAACATTTCAGGGTCATTTCACATGTTTGATTGCATCTGTTCTTGTAACTATGTTATGACACTCCTGGATCTAAAAGCCTGTTTTCACCCAGGTAATATTGCATACTGCAGCCTCATTTGCATTGCATTCACAAACTTAGCAAGTGGGCTGAAATATGCACGGGGATATTCAGCAGCTAGGTTAACCCACATCCAGACATATCCAGAATGTGGGTTACGTTCAGGTAGAAGAAGTAGAAGAGTACAGCTGCCACATCCAGGTCAATGAGATGCATCTGGGTTCTCAGCCCATCCTTGCCTCAGCTGGCTTCCTCTGTAAACCAGGCAACTGGGCCAGTTGGCGATGCTGCTCTAGCAGCTCACCCTGCAAGCAGGGCACTTTCGCTGTTAGCCCCAGCTGCTCATACAGCCCTGACAACTGCAAAGCCCGGCATTTCGCAATATCGACTCACTGCCATGAAGTATGAAATTAATCTTTGGAACATCACATAAGGTAGGAGCTTTCTTAATTAGCAACAAGCATCACAAACTCCTCAATGAAGTACAGAGCCATAAATGCAGCAAAAAACATCCTACCAATATGAATTTTTAACAGAAGCAAGAGGCTACTGATTTCTGTATGAAGTAATACCACCTTTAATGCTTATAATTTTCAGGTGATTTATTTAATCTTCACACACACCCACAATGAAGGAAGGCAAAACAATTCTGTCTGTGCTACATGGGGATGACAAGGCAGCAAGAATACAGAACCTGCCCAAGGCCAGCATGAGGAGTCTGGAATGCCTGGCTGCCAGCCCCATTCTCAAAATACATCATTCCTTTCTAGAGGCAGCAGCTGTTTGTTCTCTGACACTTATAGAGCATCTAAGATTATTTCCATTGAAGTTAATAATCTGTGCAGCCCAGTGAGAACAAAATTGGGCCATAGATGTTTAAACTGGTCCAGTTTCACTGAAGACTCCTGGTAAACTCATGGTTTCACACAACTCTGTAATTATCACGTTCAGTTTGGGAAGCTGACTGGCATATGTGGAAGACTGGGGTAATAACACAAAAGCTGTGCACTCAGCTCTTTGTTCTGCCACAAGCGTGGCCAGTCTTCTGGCCAGCACAATTCCTGCAGCCTGAAATGAAGCTGAGGTTGCATGCACTTGGTGTATCCTGTTATGCCATCACTAGAGGTGTGTACCTTCTGCAAGGAAAATCCAAGCATTTCCCCAGCCCACGACCGATGTGTGCACCAGAGACCTGAAGGCATGATACCTTGGGCAAAAAGGCTTCCTATAGGATATATGGGCATCCATCTGCATTTCAGTTGTGTGATGGGGTTGCCCATCCCATGACAAAGGGGGCATTGTGGGGTCCTCGGGAAAGTGGCTAATAAGGGGGTGCAGACAGGAGAATTGTCTCAGCAAAGCAGGATCCAGATATGAAGCTCCAGGTAGGATGTCCTTGTTATGCTCTAGTCTCTTTGTGAGACCTTGGGCAAAACATGAACATTTCAACTTTTTTCCACAACAAAGCTAAGGATATTAATAATTTTTTTTAAAATGCTATGTTCACCAGAATTTGATAATTTTAAAGCAGCAGAATCACTGGACAGTATCTTGTGACTGCAAGAAAGACCTCAGCGCTTCTGACTTCCACTGAGTTCCTGCACAAGCAGGACACAGGAGCCACTGACGTATATCAGGAACAGCAACATTTAAATGATCATGTTAATTTCCATTGAAGAAATTTGTC
>VXBT01005538.1:99083-152720 GCA_013400235.1 Oriolus oriolus
TTATTATAATAGCTAATAATATTTTTCACAGAAGTGAAACTACAGAAAAGAAGCTACAGCAACATATTGATTTCAGCTGTGCCTCCATGACAAGTCTGTATAGATTTTGTTATTTATGGTCCATTTTTTCAAAAAGGACCCAAGGCAAATGTAGAAATCCCTGGTTGTATGAAATGGATGGTTGTGCATCAAAATGAGGGATTTGCATGTTTAACTGCCCATATTTGTATCCTTCTATCCAGTTTGCATATGCAAAGGCAAAGATTGTTATATTTATCAGTGCATAAATGAAAAAAGAGATAAATGACCTGGTTTGCAGAGGTGCTGAGCACATGCAGTTTCCATTTATTTCAACTGGAGTGTGAAAAACAGGCCCTAAGTGACTGGCTCAAGCTCACACAATGCATGATTGTCAGTGCCAGGAAGAAAACCCAGAAATCCTTCCAGTCTAATCCTCCCAGTCTAAATCCTCCCCAGTCTAAACTCTAGACACAGTCTCTCCAAGAAATAAGAAAAAAAAGAAAAAAAAAATCTGTACAATAGCCTGACCACACTCTTATTCCTATCTCAATTTGCTAAGAGAATAAAAAAATAGGACATGAAAAATTCCTGCATAATCTTTAATGACTAGCAAATAATGCCAAGTAGGGCAAGTAAATATGTGTGAAGCATTGCTCACACACCCATCAACTTGCATGTGTGTCACAGATGGTTTTAGTGAAGAGCCAAAAAGAGGAGAGAAAGGAAAATGAAAACAAGTCCAGATAAAGAGTAAGCTAGAAAGAGAGACAAAGACATTCTGTGTTATTAAAAAAATCCCTTAAAAATGCTACAAAAACTAATGATAAAAAAAAAAAGCACTATTCCCTCTCCTTGATAACGTGTAGGCTAATCTCTACATAAATAGAAATAACAGCCCTTTGAAATGGCAATGATTTGCTTGGAAAACATTCATTAAAAACGTCCTGCAATTATTGACTCTATCATTATTTCTTGGCAGCAGCTGAGTCTCACTGCATCTTGTGTTGTTTTTCCAATGAAAAGCGGAGCATTGTTTGGGAAAAAAAACCCACAAAAACAGAAACAAAAAAAAATCAGACCAAAAAAACCCCACAAGGACATTGTATTTGAAATATGTGCTTGGTGACATGGAGCTGATTGCCCAAAGGAATCAGGATACATATATTTGTATTATTGTACACGTGAGTAGCTTGAATCATGTACTGCTCGCTCTCTTTGTTTGGATTATGCAGCTTGGCTGGGCAGCCATCCAAAAGATTCACATTAAATTCTAGCTATATTCAGCACAAAAGTCATCTAGCATCAGAGGATCAAAGTTACATCAACCAACAAGCACTAAGGAATTGATAAGCCACTAAAATTAGGTCATCTCCTAGCAGCTGCTTTTGATGGATGAAGTAGAATTTAGCCTCAGGTTTTCTATTTAAAGATCTGTTACAGCATCTTTTCCTGCAGCTACAATGAGAACACAACAAAGTATAATGCTTCTGATTAAATGTTTAATCATTACTCTTTACTCTTCTGATTGTTCCTGCCACGGCACAGATTTACTGCACATACTATTTGCAGCCTTCCTAGTCCTTTTTAAACTGACATTGAAATGTCAGGATTTTTAATTCCTCAGTTGAAAAACCTAATAAATTGTTTTTAAAAAATGTGGAAAAAATCTTTCAGTGCTGTTTACTTGCCATACTTAAAGAGACAGGCTGTCATTTACTGGAACTGAAAATGAGTACCTAAGCAATTATCCCACCACTTTGCCCGCCAGAAGAATCATGACATCACTGGGAACTGTATGAATACAAAAGTACATATCTCTGCATAAGTACATGTGGGGCTGAGGAAATTCTTCTGGCTTTATGATTTTATTTGTGGCTACTTTCTGGGAAATGATCTCATTAATCTAATTAACACATACTTTTAAAGGTACTAGCTAGTGCACTAGGCTATCTTTGGTCATTAGCGACTGGCATTATAATTGGTGGAGTACAACATATGCCCTACCAAGAGATGCTTGTGGTATCAGGGTAATACAAATAGTGCCATCGTTATCATCATTAGCATCAAAACCATGACACAGCTTTAGAAGAGAGTTCAAAAGGAAATAAACAAAAAAACCTGAATTAGTTTCAAATGCATAGAATGTGCCTTTGACCTGTTCAGAAGGTCGGCTGGCTGCAGCCTGTGTAAAACAGTCGTGTCATCATTTCATAAATGAAGCTAATGCAGGACTTTGTTGTCAGGTTTTTCAATACGACACTCTCATATCTGTTAAAATCACTAGAGTCTTATTTAAATAACCTTGAGAAACAGGAAGGGGAAAGAAACAACATCCATCCAATGGAAAAGATGAAGTAAATGGTTGTCTGCCTTTTCAAGTAAAAAAATGTTAGGGAAGAAAGACTGAAAAATACAGTACGTGACAATGCCACATAAGACACATAACTTTCTACAAATGACAGACACATGCTTGCTGCTCTATAGCAGTCATCCTCTGTGTTCCCTTCTGCCAGCCTTGTAAGTGGGCTGTTGCTGGGTAAGAGTTGTAAGAGGTTGAAACTCGCTGTTGTTTCCATTCCAAATTTGGTATACCCAGTCTTTATTATTTGCGAAAGCAACATTATGCACTGTAATTCAAAGTTTAGATATAGCTTTTTCCAGCTACATACCTCTTCTTCAACAGAAAACCTAAACTGAGGTGGGGAGAAGGGCGGGGAGAATGTGTAATAATATGATGTCTGGACTAGACAACACATCTGAAACTTTTTCTTTGCAAGAAAGAATCTTTATGAGAAGAATGTAAACGAGTTTAATTTATCAGTTCTTCTTATTACTGTATTCTGCTTGGATCTCAAGCTAATCAGCTTTGTCTTTTGCTTGGGGCCTCAGAGAAAAAGCCAGCCAGGGAGCCAGCTTGTAGGTGCCTATCTGGCTCATGGAGTAGGACATCTGGTGAGATGGGGATGCTTTGATGCCACATAAATTTCTGACAACCTCAGCTGAAGGCTGTCTGTCATAACATCTGCTGTCTTACTGTGCTATGGCCATGCTATGCATTGAGCATATCTGATATTACACTACGTAAATCTTGGGATTTCAGTTTTGACTGGCCTAAGTAGAAGTAGAACAAAAGTGCCTCTTCTGTGCTCGAGCTGGCCTCCTTGGCATATCTTAGCAATAACATCCTTTCTGTTCATTTGTTTACTAACAGTTACCTCATCACCTCCTAATAACTGTGTGCTTAAGGCAAAACTGGCCAAAGATGCCAGGATGCAACAAGAGTTTGCTTACTTTGTGATATTGCATCTCTGCATCAATCTAGGGAAATAAACACAACATCCTCCATTGTTAAACAAAATACCCAACCCTTTTCCCACTGAATGAAAACACGTATTTTCACTAGGTCTACAAAATTTGTTTAACTGAGGACAGAAAAAAAGAATAACATTTGCAGGAGAAACTGTATTATCCTGGTAACTTTTTCTGGCAGTGGGTCTCATTTAAAGTTAAAACAATTACTGAATATTTCCTTCTTTCAAATTATTCTTATTCTTGACAGTGACAAACACTCATAAATGACAGTGGGAGTTCAGTATACATATTATACTGAGTCTGATGCTAATCTTAATGCATGTAACATTACTTGACCCATGACCATAAACTAAAACTTGATTTTCCAAAATGACCTGAGGCACTGTTGAAAAATCAAATGGGCCAATTTATAATTTGACACTTTGAAAAATTACTTTTAAAATTACTATTTGTTTCAAAAACTCTTTCTTTTACCTGCTTCTTTTCCTAGGGTCATTTGCTTCAACAAATCATGTGATGATCAGAATTTGGGGATAATCTAAGAAGGAAGAATAGCTGCCCTTCTCTTTTGTGCCATTACCAGCTTCATCAACTGTCAATACCCTTGAAAAAATAAATGGAGATAGAAATAAAACACCACAAAAAAAAAAAAAGTCAGTACAGTAGTTTCTCATATTTAGGGCATTTACTTGGTATACTACTGTTCCTAGTTTTGATAAAATGCTCTGTTTTTAAATATCAGATTTATCTTTGTGATTGTGAGAAACTGTACTTGGTTAAAAATAATGTGAGGAATGATTGAAAACAGATCAAATCACATTATTATGGGCTGTATTCTATTCACCAGGTATGAAAGCTCTAGTAGTTGTAGCTCTTCTTGCTTGCCCACACATGGTTGCTATGCATTGTGTTCCAAAACACAAATGCACAAACCTGCTGGCAAGAGTCAGTAAGAAGACAAAAATTGTGGTTACACATCTTCTTAGATGAGAGGACCTGCTTCTTTTAGGTCTCTTTGCCTCTGCCTATGTCAGAAGAGTTGTGCCATCCTATCTGTGTCTTCTTGGAAGGGCAATATGTCCTATTTCCACTTAAAGGTTGAGGGTTTGGCAAGGAACATTCTGATCTTCTAAGAGTGAACAAACATTGTGCAAGATCTCATTACAGAGATCCCAAGTTGCCAGCCTAAAATGCTTTACCAGGCAATCACTATTTCCTGGGTATGCTTATGAACCACAAGGAGCTTGATACTTACGCAGCTTGCAGTACCCTGCGCATATAAAAATCAGCTACAAGAGGGAAAAAGTGTTTATGGAAAAAAAGGTTGGTATACACTGACACATTTTGATGGGTCACTAATCTAAACAAGCCAAAGCAAAGACTAAGCTAACAGTACGACGTTTGGTTTGTGGTCATGTGTGCTGAGGAGCCAGCTGTGCCAGCTGTCTTTCAGAAAGTGTTCTTGTTGTTTTCCATGCCCATGAACTGCACTGGAGAAGAAAACTGTGAAAAGAAAAATGAGACTCACAAAATCAAGCCCTTGAACCTGGGTAAATCAAGCAATAGGATTAAGGCTCTTCTCTGCCTCTTATTTGAGCCCCCCCACCATGCTCCCCAAGCTCAGTTCACATGGCCACGTTCAGTTACACATCTCATACCTATAGACAAGTACATAATATAAAACATGGCCAGATATTCTTCTGCTGGAACCTTGCCTTCTTTCAGTGAAGGGGCAGTTATGCAATACTTACGTTTATCCTACTCATTCAGCATGAGATCTCAAGTGTATTTTGCTGCATGCTATTTAAACCCTACAAGCAAAAGAGAACTTTTCTTTTTCTTGGGCTTTTATCTGACTTCTACATCATAATATGTTTCCTGTTTTGGTTTTTTTTTCCCCCTTTAAATAAACCTGAATACATTTACTAAAAGTGTGATGTCATTACTAGCATTTTTAGATGCAGAAAAAGATGAGTTTCAGTGAGAAGAAAGTTAAATTTGTCTATACTGTAAGCTAATTTGTGTGGCCAGTTTGAGTTGCCAACTACAATTCTCAGTACTCAAGAGCACTCTATATTTGCTGCATATGATTCTTGCTGCCATCAGTTTCTGCTGTGAGGGTTTAGTATTTCTGCATGTCAGATCAACACCTCTAAACATGGATATTCCTAAATCAAGAACCTACTGTTCTTCTTCACCCATCCATGATCCTTCTCTTCACCTGCTATTTCTCACCTTTTCACTGACTGCACTGCACCAAAGCTGCCATCTTCCCCCTTATACCAGGTCAGTAAGACTTGGATTGCAGCAAGGGCAGCATCTTTACTCTTGTGTCTAGTATTTAGCTCCAGATAACTGCTGACAGCAGCAGTTTCAAAGGAAATTTGCAATGAAAAGTCTCTCCTCACATTTGTGTATGTGCATGCGTGTGTGTGTGTAGCAGAGGTGACAGAAACAGAAAATTATCATTATCCCTTATCTTTATTTACTATCTTGTCTAAAACCCTTTGATCACGTCTCCTTTTCTATCCTGCAGCTTGTTGCTGAAGGTATAGAACCCAGTTTGGGGTGCTCTACCCCTTTAACTTATCCCCCACTGCTTCTACAGAGGTTTGGGGCTGGGGCTGCTTATCTAGGGCCAAAACTCCTAATTTTAAGTGGTTTAAAAGGTATAGTGAGAATAGCATGAACAAAAACAAGAAAAAAGAAGAATAAAAAGGAAAGAATTATCACACTCAGGAATTTATTTAAATCCAGACCAGGCTTCTAAGTGCAATGGTGTAAGACCCACATCTCAGAGCTGTGAAATCAAGTGGACAAAACACATTTCATGTGTGTTTGTAGGGGATGATTTGAACACATTGTACCAGACCTTTTCCAGCTAAGATTCCTAGAATTAAAGCTTACTCTTATGAAGCTGCCAGCAGCCTGTGTAACCTTTGCCTAGCTGCAGTGGTCAAAAAAGGTACATTCACAGCTACATCAAGGCCTTTCCAACTTACTTGCAATAGCAGTATAATGAATATACGAAATATTTTACTTCCCTTTTCCTTGCCATATATAGCAATTATTCTGTCATTCATCAAATGTACACAAATTTCTTTTCATATGTAAATAGACCATTTGCTTCACAGCTCTAGCCAAACAGTTGTGCAGTTCTTTGTTAAGAAGATAATATATTTAATGACAGAGTGCCTTGTTTCCATTGTATGGAACAGGTGTTGTTTAATGGCACAGGCATTGTAACATTATATTCATTTATTAATGTGAGTGTAACGAACATATTGTAGAGACATGAATGTACTGGTCTCATGGTTAGGGTTAGTGGTTTCTTATGATGTGGTAAGTGTAGGATACTGGCTTAGATTCAGACTGCAGAGAAGCAGGAGTTCATTATAGGAAATCCAAGTGATGTGGCTGGTTTTGGCCCTTGTTCACTTTTGAAAAGCAGAGAATACATGAAAGACTTCATTGAAAATGTGCAAGTTATTCACTGTGGTTAATTCTACGTTGGCTTCACTCCCACCTTCTTTCAAGACTGTGTATGTGAACATGCTTTCTGAAACAGCAAAACCAATCTGCAATGCATTTATGTTGCTTTTGGATATGTGCGCGATCCCTAGTATCCTATTTCATGAAGTAACCTGTCGTGAAATATGAGGGAAGAAGCCTGTAGGTGATCCACTAAAGCCATGAAACAATGCTTGCTTGGATAGCGCAGCTACAGAAAGTCGGTCCTTTGCTCTTTTTCACACATGCTGCCGCATTTTAAGAGTATCTGCTCTGAGTGTTACTTACCTACAATTGCTGCTCAGCCAGCTGGCAAGGTAGCTACAGTTGCACAGGCAAATCAGGTGAGTGAGTGAAGTAACTTAAGCATCTGATTTTTCTTACTGTGTGAAATTACTCTTTTAGCATCAAACAGGGGGCCAAAATTTACAAATGCAGGTAAATGCCTGCAGTGCCCATTTGCTTTATGGAACTCAAATGCCTGCTTCAGTTTGTTTGGACAAATCTGATCTTTTTTACTCAAGTGCTTTATGCTAACTTTGATGCCCTATATCACTATTATGCACTGCATTAGAAGTATCTCTTTTTTTACCTACCTTTTGGAAACATTGCCTTTAAAAATCATGGTATGTAATGAAGTGATTTTGTTAGAGAAAAGTTAATAAATGTGACTAAATCCTCACCTCTCTACTCTACCTTCTAATATATGACACATCTTAGTTTTTGTTTCATCTGACAATTTAATAATCTTAATCAGGTTAATCAGTATTTCGCTTCCGTCCATAATGCTAACTGGTCCTTTCACAGAATTTTGTACAGGTCAGCCACAATCACTTTCCTAGTAAAGCAAATGACAGCATCCCATTAACAATTTTCATTGCTACTTTCTGAACTCCATCAGTTCCCAAAGTTTTACTTTTAGTGAAGGATCAACAGCAGAACAAGGTAGCTATGAAATAAAGTGCTAATGTTATTTAAGTAATTTCTTCACTCTTCTCTTGAACCTTCTTTACATTTTTAAAAGGAACTGAACAAATGCCCTCATGAAGTTGTCCAGCTTTTCTTCTTGCTTAAACTGAAAAATATATTGGTCTTATTTTCTTCTCACTAACACCATTTTTGCAATATTCCATCTCCAGTTGCAGCTGAATTTCTTTACACTCACAACTCAGTAAACAAGAGGACAAACAGATTAATTATCTGCTCTCCAGTTTTCTCCCGTGAGGATTGGGATCAAGGCATGGAGTGTTCCATTCTAGCAGGAGAGGAAGTCACTTCTGTGTTCATGGTCAGTCACAAACCAGGGAAAGTGAAAAGCCCCCATGCACAATGATTCCTAAGCCCTAGAAGCTCAGGCCAGATAACTGTGCTTGAACTTGCCGTGGGTATGTAGGACAGGCAAAACATTTGGGACCTCTACTTGAACCACTTCACAGGTTTGCTGTCTTATGTCAGTTGCAAACATTGTGCCTTTGCTCTCAAACCAGGCTCTACCCTGCATCTCCTACATCCCACATATCATAATATTCCATCCTCTTAACTCGGGCAACAGCATCAATCTTCTTGTCCTTCTCATTTCACTCTCTCTTTCCTGAAGACCTGATTTCTTCTATGAAAACTGGTTTTAGTGAGCCACCTCCCAAACCTAAACCTCTGCAGGTTACTGAGAGCAGGGGAGTCATCACCCAAGGGCACATTGGTTCATTTTCCACTGTAACAGTGACATGTGGTACGCATGCTCACATGCATTAGGGGTTCCTGTCTTGGCCATGGCCTATCTGGACATCATAGAAGCACACCCCGAAATACAGCCTCTTCCCAAAGCAATCTGTCTGCCTAGCAAGCAGGAGTGACAATGGATTTGTTTTGAGTGGAGGCACGGGCAATTTGCCTACTGTTACAAAACAAGACAGAAAACTGGGAGCAAAAGCATCTTTTGGCTTCCCGACACAATACTGTATCTGACAAGCCATGTCAGGCTGTTTTACTTAAATAGTTTTTAACTGAATTTATTATTAACCAGAATGAATTTTATAACAAGATGGGAATAGTAGCCAGCAGCCAGCTGTGGCAGACCACACAGCCTTCCTAGCTGCCTGGCTGCTGCTCATCCCTCTGAAGACACAGACCACAGCACAGGATCGATCACACTGGTTGCATTATCAGCTCTTCTCTTTATTAATACCTCTGTTTTGTCACCTGCCACCAGAGACCTCAGGAGAGGTTTTTTTAAGTATGCCTGTCATGTAAATCAGATTTTTAAAAAAATCACCCTCTCCAGGGTGAAACTGACAGCATAGGCAGGTTTACCTACCAAATTACTCTGCAACCTGGACTTCAAAAGGAGAGACAGCAGGGACAGTTAAATCCATACATGGCCTGGAGTGGACTTTGCTTGGACATCTTTGCTACACAGACTTCAAGGCTACAACACGACAGCTTTACACCTGAACTGGAACCAGAGTGGGCAAAGCAGTCCTCCTGTCTCCCCCATGGTAAAGATAGCGTAAAACTTTCAACAGACTCCTCTGAAATAGGTGTCCTGTGAAATACAGACATAAGGTATTACATGCCATTAAAGACACATGAGGTATCACACTCAACATTCATGTTTTACAGACTACCCTTCTACCCACATCAGGAGATTACACTGGTACCTGCAGCAAGAGCTTTTCTTAGCTGATGGAAAAATATTCTGATGCTGGCCAAGAGAAATTTCACTGCATAGAAAAATGAAAATAATATATTCTTAAATGGACAAAAAGAAATCTCTGATAGATAGAAAAAGGCAAACAAATTCTGTTCACAGCTCTGCAGCTGTCAATGATATTGGCCAACTTACTCTGAATTGTCAGCAATGTAACTAAGAGCAAATTCTGACCAGTAACTATGGTGTATTTTATCTTACTATAAAAAGAATTACTAGCATCAAAGTGATACCAAATCACAGCAGCATGAAAATAGCAAAGCAGGTAGGTAGGGAAGACAGGTGATAGGAGGTTTTCCAGAAATAATTGTCCCTGAACAATAGAGGTTCTCTGTGCAAAAGCTTTCTAGTGGGAAGATCAGTATCTTTCAACTATTATTTCAATAACACTATTCTTTCTTAATAGAATAAACCTATTAATATTGCCCTGGAGCACTTAACTGACAATAAAGGCAATACAGTATTTTAAGAATAAATCCTCTGTCCCCAAATTCATGTTTTCCACTCTAAAAGGAATAATATTATTAAAAATAATCAGTACAGACTTTCCTCTAGGAAACTTTTAATGCTTCGTCTTTAAAGATTTAGGAAGACTAAAGAAGGCTCAAGCATCTGTGTAGCAAATCTAGAGCATATACAGCTGAGGGAGATACAGTAAAGTATCTCTTTCTAAAAATCTGACTGTGCCTGAAGTGATGTGACATATATGGGTACAATGCAGCTGTTGTATGGTCTCAGGCAGAGTACAATGGAGAGTCAAGTCACATGGGTGCTAAAATGATGTCACTAGACATAGCTATCATTAAATTATTTTTAAAGTTTTAACACGGAAACATGATACTACTACTGGACAGACCAGCTGGGGGGATCTACTAGCAGCATAATTCAGGACATAGACATTCAAGACATTGCATATGAATCTTAAAATAAGCAAAAAGAGGGGTAGAATTCCAGAATTATTTTTAAAAACAATTTCATAACAACCCTCTCCACCATGCCAGCTACTCAGTGCTTCAGGACAGTCCCTGGTAACTGCTGTGCTCTTGCTGTTATGATCTCATCTTGAATTGTCATTACATAATAAGCTAAAAAAAATTGTCTCTTGTTATCAGTGTGGAAAAACTCCTTATATTCTAAACACAAAATGCACTCACAATGTATAGATATTAGTTGCTGTGTTTTCTTCCATCAACTTCCTAAAAACCTACTTGCTAATGACCTCATGTGATTTTTCTTCTTTGCCTGTTGACAGCTGCTGGGTGGCATACAGGCTAGAACGGGCCAGAATGGAGCAAATGGCACAGCAAGAATTTCTACAGCAGCGCCACAAGTGGCACGTTCAGCAAGGAAACTCAGAGAAGAGGTTGCGCTGCGCCAGCATGTAGGATGAGCATTAGCAGGTGACAGGACTCCAGAGCAGAAAGGTTTCCTTGCAACATCTACCATCACCTGGAGCTACTAGGATGTTGTATTGTGAGAACACTACTTTAGAAATACAGCGTTTTTTTATTCTTTTTAGTGATACTAATCAAGTTTACCCATTCTCACACTAGACTTCTAGCTAATGGGCTATTATATTCCTCCAGTTATGCAACACTCCCATAAGATTTTTCAGATTACAAATGGATTTTTTTTCTAGGCACCATATTGCCATGTAGCCCCAAATTATCAGCTGACCTGCATTAATTCAGAACTTCTGAAAAGTCATTATGCAACATAGCAACAGAGGTACAGGAGCAGAGGTTAGTCATTACCATGCCCCTAATTGAAGTGACAGCACTAAAATCACATTAGGGAAGACTTTCAAAAGGCTACACCTACAGTGTCTAAGTAAAGAACGTAAATGAAGTGTTAATTGAAAGTCAGAGAAGTAGCAAGTTATGAAAATAAGATAGTAAGAGTTACAGAGGAAAGAGAGACTCTGGTGGTTGAGGAGAAATTATTTATAAGGCCAACTCCTGTAATTTGGATCAAAAACCCTCCAGGAGCAGACAATTTGACATTACCTTATTCATATTGAATTGAACACCATGAGAGGTAATTCCTGAAGATGCTAAATCCATTCACTGGGGAACTCACCAGGCAAGAGTGACCGTGCCTGACATTTAAGATAGAATGCCACGAGGTTGCAGGTTCTTTTCATTTGCCCTCTGTACTCCTCCATTACTGCCTACTGGTGATATGCTCAGAAGGAAACCTGAGCTGCCCTGAACAGTAATGAAGTGCCATTGTGTTATAACAGCATACTTAACTTACATGTTTCAGTGTTATTTTTGGCAGCCACGTGATAAAACCCAAAAGTGCTATGTGTGTGTGTGCGTGCGAATACATTAGATTCAATTCACATAAGCAGCAGGCATAATTCTGTCCCAGAAATGAATGTAGTACCAAGGCTTAAGTTTTATAAAAGTGTTTTTTCCTATCTGATGCTTATTTGGGCAAAGAGAAATCAGCTTCTCTTACTGGGAGACACAGCAGCAATTTGCAGTAGTACAGCGGCCTTCCCTCCCACCCCAACCTTTAGCATTTTCCCAGTGCTGCTGCACTCCTGTATACAAACTAACCACGGTACTGGAAGGAAATCTCAGTTCTCCTGCTTCCTCTACCCCAGGACCCAGAGTAGTCAACAATGGATCACCGGGCTTCAACACAGAGCTTCAGTGGTGCAGCAGGACTGAGGCAGTGCTCTGTACATAAGGGTAATGCCATTTCTAATGCAAATATAGGGTGTTTGCATACCCATCTGCACCAACACTGAAAAACCCAAACTACTGATAAGCTTTCATCCAGGCAGGGTAGCATCTGAAGAGAAGACATGGAGTGTCTCCCGTGATTACTCCTCCCCATGGTCTCAGAGTGTCCTTCACATGATAGATAGGTCAGGAAAGAAGAGCAGTATGAAAAAGCATTAGCTATCAGCTGCTGTATCTAAGGCAGGTGAGCAGAGCAGGATACTATGGACAACCCCAGTTAATTCCAAAGCAATCCAACTCCACTATCAGGCTGCTTTGGTCCGTACCACCTGGAGCTCTCTGCAGGCCACTTTGCAATCCTTCTTCAGCAGCATGGCCTCATTTCTGGCAGAAAGGCAAAACAACCAGTGGCATTTGGAAGATGTTTTCCTTGTCATGGCAACCCATACAACAGCCTTTGTGGATGGCAAGAGGTTGCTGGGCTTGAACAGGCAACGCTCTCCTCTTGCAATGCTAACAGATGAAGATTTAAAGGACCCAAAGAGCAATACAAAAAGCAGGAATGGGGAGCACTGATGAGCTCCAGGGCCTTGAGGAAGGAGAATATTCGGCATGGCTAGGACATATGGTGGGTGAAGATCTATGTAAGCTGCTGGCCACACAGGCCAGGACCAGGGCAGTGACTATCCTCTTGTACTCAGCACTGGTGAGGCCACACCTTGAATCCTGTGTTCAGTTTTGGAATATTCACTACAAGAAGGACATTGAGATGCTGATGATTGTCCAGAAAGGCAATGGAGCTGGTAAAGGGTCTGGAGCACAAGCTCTGTGAGGAGCGGCTAAGAGAGCTGGGGGGGTTTAGCCTAGAGAAAAGGAGGCTCAGGGCACACTTTATGCTTTCTACAACTGCCTAAATGGAGGTTGTGGCAAGGTGGGGGTCGGCCTCTTTCACAGATTATAAGTGGCAGGATGAGAGGAAATAGCTTCAAGTTGCACGTCAGTTTGGGGAGGGACTGGATATGGGAAAAAATGTCTTCAGCAGAAGGGCTATCAAAGTTGGAACTGGCTGTCCAGGAAGTGGTTAAGTCATTGCCACCCTTGGAGGTATTTAAAAGGTGTGCAGATGTGGTGCTTAGGGGTATGATCTACTGATGGGCTTAGCAGTGTTAGGGTTATGTTTGGACTTGATGATCTGAAGGGTCTTTTCCAACCTAAATATGATTCTAAGCTACCTAAATGTCTGTATGCTGTACCTGGTTGCTGCTGAGTCATTTGGTGCCTTCGAGCAAGTCAAAACTCTGTGAAGAAAGTGTCTCAGTTTCTTTCCTTTGAAATAATGAATGATGTTTACTTAGCAGAGTAAACCTCAGAAACACCAAAAGACTGCCCTGCACTTTGAAGCTCACAGATATCATTTTACAGCACAGAGTCATTCCCTTTTCTTCTGCTGCTCTTTTCCACATGAAAATGAAATTATTCCATGAACACTGAAATGAAACCTTGTTACTAATGGAGGTCAAACCTTTCTCCCTTCAGATATCTTTCCCCAGTCACCTGTGCCCAAAGCTGCCTCATCAGGCCTCACTGCCTTCCTTTATGCACAAAACTGTGTGTACTGTTCCAAGGAGCCCCATGCTGATTGCTGACCTGACAATTTCTTTACCTGCTGTCCCCTCTGCAGAGGTACTGCCTCTGCCTCTCTTCTTCTAGACAGAAAGCAGTTTCCACGAATCTAGTCAAAATATAAATAACTGCAAACACTCTTCTAATCCAGCTGAAGACTGAACAAGCTCAGAAGCTGCCTGTGAGGGCGAACAGCAGACAGACAGACTGATCATAAGGATTGCATAAGCACATTTTTTTTATGAAACCAAGCTACAGTAGAAGATTCAACATTATGTTCCACAAGGACTGTAATTAATCCACCTTATTCAATTTATTATAGACCAACATTATTCATTTTACAGAGCAACAAAATATACAGGAAAAAGAAGAGCTGATCCCTCATTATAATTGTTCTAGGGGTCATCAACCTCATGATGGGTTTTCCAATCAAATATGAAAAAATTAACTCCTGCATTGAAGAATTTCACTTAGAGTTAAAACCTACAGAAGAGTGAATAAACAGAATTGGGATTTGGATTTACCATGAAATCACTATAAAGCTAAGTGACACTATTTTAACTAACAAAAATATCAATGAATCACAGACATCTACAGGAATACTGGTCACCCTTCTAAATTTCAGTAGATATAGCATAGTCTTCCTCACAAACATTCATGTCTATATACCTAAATGTAGTTCCCACAACTGAGCTCCATTGTGTGGCTGTTTTGCAATGGTGTACGTGCTTTACATTTTGGTATTACGCACACTTCACTTTATAATGTGTGAGCTTTCTGTTTAATGTAAGCTGCTCATTCCATTTGTGGTTGCCATCAAAGTATTTAACCTCGTTTAAAACTCATAGAACTGAAGAGTTACCTCAACAATGCTGAAGCCTGTGCCTTCCTGATGACCTGCATCCAGCCATTTTAAATCAACAAACATGTCTTTTCCCTGACCCTTTTGAGCTTTTGTTCAAAAGTTTGAAGGCTGCTTACTGACAAGTGATTTGTTTCCATTAGAACATGCCTCACTCCAGCCATCCGTGACCATTTTGTACTTAGGGCTTTATAACCAGCACGTCTCAACATTCCTAAAATCCCAGAGAGGATCTGAAAATAGAATAAGAAATGAGCATTTAAATTAAAAGCAACAGCACTTGCATGAAGCTGCCAGGGTTTTATGGTAGATAGTGTCTTTTTGCCCACCCCCACTCTCTCTACTCCCTGTTTTTCTCAGGGTTGTAAGCTGTGTTTTCCATAATATTTTGCAATGCCACCTAGGGTTACATTCACTCTATTTATAGGGGCCTGTTTTAAAGTGAAACAGGTGTCAGATTGAATGAGGCTGTTGTCAGCATACAAGTCCTCTTGGGGAGGGGATGGGAGGTTTACTACTTTCTGTACTTGGGGAATTTACAGTCTGATCGCTAATCTCTATGCAGGGCTCAGCAGGAGGAGGGGGAAAGGCAGAAGAACAGTGGAAGGAAAGGTTAGCTTTCTGCTGGAGCTATGCAATGCTGCCTGTCCTCCAGATCCATGCAAGCAGACCTTTGCTTTTTTCATATACTGAAACTGATCTGAGTGTTTGCAAAAGGGGACAGATAGACAGCCTGTCCTGAGGAATGAAACCCTTTGAACAGACATGAAACAGACAGAGCTGAGCTGAGAAGGGGGCAACTGAAGACCCCTGTTCCACCTGTATCCCAGCCACCCCTTTCTGCTGATTACACCAGGGACCAGTCCCAGGGAACAAAGATCAGCATAATGCTTCCATGCCTCTCCATCTCATGCCACCTTTGCCATTATTATATCCCAAAGAGCAATCCATTAACATCACAATCAGGAATGCAGCGAGGACACAAACTACAGAACACTGTGCTAATAGTGTGTAGCAGTAAATACCAGCATAAAGAGACCCTGGCACACTGAGCTCACAGTCAGACCAAGAAGGCAATGAGTATGTGAATACATGAAGGCGATGGCATGGGAAGATGAGGTAACACTTAAAAAATAATTTAGAGAAAAGAAGTCACACCTCGTTGCTCACCTTCACTTTGCTTGCAGGATGACCAGGCGTATTTTGCCTAGGTAGCAATTTGTAAGACTTAGGGACCACTAAGACAGCTGACATAGAGCAATAGCAGTTCATGAATTGTTGCAACTATTAATCACTATCTATATCAAAACTAAGACTCCAGAACATGCCAGACATGCTACAGTGGCAAGGAAAAGAGCTACTACTTGTTCAGGAACACATCCAAACTGCAGAAGTCAACTTGACACACAGAGGGAGGACAAAGGTAATGTGATAAAAGTCAGCCAGTTGATATGAGGAAGGAGAATGGAACATGAGAAGTCATGACTGGCTTTTCTTGCTGGGAACATTTAATGCAGAAATGAGTGCCTTTTTGGCACAGTATAGAAAGCAGGTCTTTGGGAAGTGCTGGAATGAGAATCTCACAAATGGCATCAGTGTGTAGGAAGAACCTGAGAGATGCACAGCATCAATGGCAGAGGTGTGGTGTGCACCACAAAGACTGGAAGCAGAGCTGTCGGGGTGAAGATAGAGTTGTGTGGAAAGACAACAAGAAAGACTATTTGATAAGTAAGATGACACTGGTGACAATGGTTCAGAGGTATCTTGGAGTTATCTGGCATCATCAGCATACCAGTCTGGCACCAGTACGATGTCTTTTTCTTTTAAGTGTTCACAGGTATTCATCAGGAATTGGAAGCCAACAACTTCCATAACACCTGAAACTGAGAAGATCTTTCAAGAAAAATCTGGAAGAGAGGAATATTTAATGTGGGCTAGGCCACCATACAGATTTCCATTGCAAGAAAGTCATCTGTAGTTCTTGGAAAGATGTAAGTCACATAAAACTGCCATATTTATCCAGGGAACAAGGCGTTAAGGCAAATGGATTTATATGTGCAAAAATCCCAGTTTAGCATGTGTTTGTGGATTTACTGTGATTCATCAGTCATTCATGTTAATTGGCTATACAAATAAGAACTTATATTTTAAATTTAGTATTTGTACTTGGAGTTATCACTACTGTATAACTCATCACAGTATTTGTGGCTTCTTTTGTGCACTTATTTATGAACACTTGGGGTTTAAATATAATGAAAATCACAAAAATATGAACAAATAATCACAAAAATATGAAAATCCCATTGCAGAAGAAATGCAATGGGACTCTTGCAGAACTATTCGTTTTGTTTATTAAGCAAGGAAACAAACTCTGAAAATAACAATGAAAAAATATCACATAACTTTATGGAAAATGGGGTTGGGAGAAAACACACAAATATTTAAGTACAAAAGGTTACATTTTCAGAACAGCTCACCAGCTCCCATTCCTGAAAATGAACACCAGACCCACTGGATGCTGGGTGCTGTCAAAAATCTAACCACTTCATTGAAGAGCCTAACTGGGAGCTGAACTGTCTTTGTAATCTGATCCCATTTGAGAGATGTGGCATACCAAATTCTTTGGAAAGAACTAGATCTTATCACTGCCATTCCTGAATTAATAAAACACAGTTGATAGAGCACTTTGTGCAATACAAATAATTTTAATAACAAATTTGCATACAGCAAAAACAAACAAGCAAATAAAATCCCTGAGGAATCCAAGGTTTTTTAGCAGGTTTTTCTTACATTTGATAGAGAACTTCAAAATAGGCAGCTGGATAAATCCCCATGTGCTCAGAGACCCTGGGCACAACTTCACTGGACTTTACTGCCCCTAAGCTCCAGGGCTTCTGTTTCCTCTTATGCACAACAGGAGAGGGAGAGTGCTGGAGACTATTAAAGCAGCCATGGCTCTGTTGCCTGCTGCACTGTCTTCCAAAAGATGGTGCAGCCATCTCTTGCATTTCACCATCCCTACAGCTGTTGTGCCCAACCCCTCCTTCACGGCAGGATTCAGGTGTGCACCGCGTATACATGCATATATGTTTATGTATACACACATACGAAAATACAAAACCTCAGACACTGCAGACAGATTATCCAGAGCAGATTACAAAGCCGTTGCTTCCACTTCCTGAAAAGTGTTTGGGTCTTGAATTCAGCTATAACAATGGAAATGCTTTCCAGGCAAGATCTGCTACCAGTTCCCTGCATCCTTCCAGTTTTTGTCAGATCTCATACCTCTAAGCCAATGCTCATACCCTGAACTACAGGAAGCAGAGATGACAATGACTGTAGTCTTTCTTGTCATTCTTAAGTCCTTATCCCTAATATTCTTGGCAACTGATCACTTCAAAATGATCACTATCTCTGTCAATCTCAGTAAAGCTGCTTCCTGCTAGCTGTAGCTCTTTATTTTGCTCTATTCTCCTACAGATTCAGTTAATTTTGCATTTTTTCTCAGATCACAGTTCTTACAATTATTTCTGCAAAATGTCACACAATTCTGCAGCATCACACAATTCTGCATTATGTTTTCATTGTGTGGCAGGCTCTCATTCTTGAGGGTCACCAAATCTGCATTTGCAAATTCCCTGATGGCTACAGCAGAAGCCTGTACACCACTCTTTCTGCTGTACAAGTAACAAAATAATAAAAGCATCACTGTGCAGCAGGAACATCACATTCACCTTTCAAAGGGTTTGCACCCTTACGGAGTTAATTTACATTAACATAAATATTCCATTAGTAGAAATGTTTATAACATACTTCTCTCTCAAGAGGCATTCTGCAACAAGATTCTTCAACCACTTATATCTAACTAATGTGTATCACATTTGAATAATATAAAAAGACAACTGAGTTAAGTGATTGAATGCCTGGAGAAAACCAATGTTAATTTCCACTAAAAGCAAAGCACATTCCCTTCATTTTGCAGCTTAATTACTGCAGTATTTGGCTCACAAATAAAAAAAATGGTTCAAGATGTAGTCTCCAACAATAGGTTGCTGAAGCTTATTTTTCCCCCTCCCGCATACCTCTAAAAAGGATTTTTCATATTATTTCAAGCATTATTTCAAGCCCTTTCCTGTGACCCAGAGCAAGGCTGGTAAGGTTGAATACCTGCTTTCCAGTATGTTGTTGATGTAATCTGATAACCTTGCAGGAGCTTGGCATGGGGTGGTTTCTGCATCCCAGGCTATGTTAGTGCCAAAAATCCACTCAAACAATACAGAAAACAATGCTCTTCTCCTCAGTTCTGATATGAAAATCTCCATGGTTCTCTGACATTTTTCAGAAGAAGCTTTATAAGAAAACTTTAGCAATGAGCTGATACCCATGCTATTCTGCTACTGTCACTTGTTGACCGCCTACTTTTAGAAACAGTAGCAATGACTTGCTCAAGGTAGTTGGTTAAGATAAAGGACATACGGTTTCATATAAATTTCAACTCCCTGATACCCAAAATAGACTGAGTCAGTTTTCTGGCCATACAAAAGGCAATCTTAAAAAAAATCCATTAAAATGAAGAGAAGGCAAAGACAAGTCAGTAAGTAAAGAATGTATTTAAAAGCTTAACAAGCCTTCTAGTTTATGCATGGAAAACATATCACTGACAAAGTTCAGACAAGCTCAGAACAAACTCATAGCCATGAGCAGGATCATTCATTAGACTTCAGTAGGACAAGAGCAATTTACTTTATCTGGAATACAGCAGTGTACTGATGTCTTACATCATTGCTCAGTGAATTTGTGACCCAGATTTCTACTCCAGGCATCTGGAAATTTATCATAAGGGTCACTTAAAGTGTAATTATTCCTACTTTATCATGGTTATAGAAAGTTAACTTGCTTTGTATGAACTTCTGTGAAATTTCTAAAACCTAGCTGCTAAAAATTTAGTTCTAGAGACTGGTTTTCAAGCAGTCAGATGAGCATGCAAGAGAAAAACTGAGAAAGATTAATTTGAGCCTTGTAAAGCTTTTATTCTTCCTGTAATGCTCTGCCTGTTAATTATTTCTTTCTGTAAGTAATAAAACCTTTGATTCTTCACTAAAGTATATGAAAAAAATCTGCAAAATGGCATTAGCAGGAAGCAAATGTTTAATTTCAACTCAAGCTTCAATGACGTTTAAGAACAGAGGGTATATTTCCCTGAATAAACCATATGATCTCTTGTGTGCTTAGCCCACCTCAATTCTCTAGTCTCTTATTGTGTCTAGAGTGCACACAAGTGCACTCTACACAGAGCCTTATAGGACCATCCCTTCATGCAAGTGGACGTTCACCTTCTAGCAAGACTTTTAAAATTCTTGATACTGTATGTGGTACATTGAGATGGCTAGCTCAGAGTATTGACTTCTATGGAAAATGCATATTGAGAACTGGCTGAATGGCAGATCTCAGAGGGTTGTAATCAGTGGCACAAGGTCTAGCTGAAGGCCTGCCATCAGTGGTGTCCTCCAAGGTTCCATACTGAGCCCAGTATTGTTTAATGTATTCACCAATGACTTCGATGAACGGGCAGATGCCTCCTCAGCAAGTTCCCTGATGACACAAAGCTGGGAGCAGTGGCTGGTAACCCAGAGGGCTGTGCAGCCCTTCAGAAGGACCTCAACAGGCTGGAGGGATGGGAAGAGAAGAAACATATGAAATTCAACAAAGGTAAATGCAGGGTCCTGCAAGGAATAACCCCAGGGCCCCAGCACAGGCTGGGGGTGACCTGCTGGAAAGCAGCTCTGTGGAGAAGGACCTGGGGGTCCTGGTGGACAACAAGCTGTCCATGAGCCAGCAAAGTGTCCTGGGGGCCAAGAAGGCCAAGGGGATCCTGGGGTGCATTAGGAAGAGCATTGCCAGCAGGTTAAGGGAGGTGATCCTGATCCTCTACCCAGCCCTGGTGAGGCACATCTGGAGTGCTGTGTCCAGTTCTGGGCTCCTCAGGACAAGAGAGACAGGGAGCTCCTGAAGCAGGTCCAGTGGATGCCAAAGATAATCAAGGAACTGGAGCATCTCTCTTCTGAGGAAAGGCTGAGGGAGCTGGGCCTGTTCAGCTTTGAGAAGAGAGAACTGAGAGGGGACCTCCTCAGTGTCTCTCAGTATCTGAAGGGACGGTGTCAAAGGATGGAGCCAGGCTCTTCTCAATGGTGCCCAGCAATAGGACAAGAGGCAGAAACTGATGCATGGGAAGTTCCACCTGAACTTGAGGAAGAACTTCTTTACTGTGCAGGTGACCCGTCACTGGCACAGTTTGCCAGGAGAGGGTGTGGAGTCTCCCTCACTAAAGATATTCAAGATGTTCAACCATCTGGACACAGTGCTGTGCCGTGTGCTCTGGGATGACTCTGCTTGAGCAGGGAGGTTGGACCAAATAACCCACTGTGGTCCCTTCAAACCTGACCCATTCTTGTGACTCTAAAACAGACTTAATGCAGCATTGGTATAAAAATGTGCACAAGGAAAATACCCATTAGGGACTGATCAGAAACAGGAATAAATGTTTAAAAAATGGATGTAATTTTATTTTTAAGAGCCTCCCATTTCTCACATCTAACATTTGAGGTCAGCTTAATACAAAGGCATAGGCAATTTAGTTATATGCCTGCTCATACAAGGGGTCATTTGAAGCAATCAAGCAGTGCTGAGAATAACTAGTACTCTCATGGAGAGGTTGTCCAAACAATGTGCAAAAGGGTATTTATGAAGTTACTCTCAATTACAGCTTTTGTGTGTGTGAGTACGAATTTTTTTCTAATTTGTAGAGGGTTCCACAAGTTCAGAGACCCTTCTTATTTTCAGATGTCATGCCAATTATGATATGCTAAGTGAAGGAGATGTCTTATTTTCAAGAGCTGTTGAAGGAAACAGTTATCTCTATGTGATTCCTACCCAGTATTTTTGTCTTTGGGCATGTTAATTGGATCAGAGCCCAAACCAGTTGAGCTGCTCTTCCGAACATCAATTGAACAAGGAATCTAAGCGTATAGCTGATTTTACACATGTAAGTATACTGATGAAATCGGCTCGTATTTTTGAAGCCAGACAGGTACTACAATTACTTACATGAAACCAATTCCTTAATGATGATGGACTGAGACTAGACCTTGGAAGAAAGACTTGGGGGTGTTCATGGACAAAAAATTCAATATGATTCAACAATGTGCACTTGCAGCCCAGAAAACCAAACCAACTGCAGCCTGGGCTGCATCCAAAGCAGCATGGCCAGAAGGGCGAGGGAGAGGATTCTGCCCCTCTGCTCCACCCTGGTGAGACGCCACCTGGAACACGGCATCCAGCTCTGGGGTCTCCAACAGAAGAAAGACATGGTCACACTGGAATAGATCTAGACAAGAGCCGCTAATTTGTTCAGTGGTCTGGAGCACCTCTGTTACCACAGAGAAGAGAACACTCTGGGAAGACCTTACACCAGCCTTCAAGTACCTAAAGGGGGCCTACAGGAAGGCTGGAGAGGGACTTTTCACCAGGGCATTTAGTAAAAGTACAAGGGGGAATGGCCTTAAGGTGAAGGAGGGTAGGCTGAGATCAGATATTAGGAAAAAATTCTCTACTGTGAAAGCAGTGAGGCATTGGAATAGGTTACCCAGAGAAGCTGTGGGTTATACATCCCTAGAAATGTTCAAGGTCAGGCTGCACTGGGCTCTGAGTAACCTGGTCTAGTGGAGGGTGTCCATGCCCATGGGAGGAGGAATTGGAATCAGATGATCTTATCCCTCCCAACTGTAACCATTCTATGATTCTAATTAAATTTTTATTCTCATGTTTAATGTTCATTTAAGTACCCTGCCACAGACAATTCATAACAGTACCTGAATGTTTCATGGCACTTCTGCGGACCCCAGATACTTCTTATCTGCTAGCTAGGTAGTAGAAAAATACTTATTTTGCAACTGCCTTATTTTGCAGCTGCAAACACCTCTGCATTGAACAGCAAACATAGTTTTTCTGTTTTAGTGATTACTGGAGTCATTAAAATGTTGCCGTAAGAATGACCAATGCTACTTGCATCAAATGTAGGATAGCACTGAAATCAAACAAAAACTGTCATGTGTGTTAATGGAAATAAAAACTGGGTTATAGAAAGGAAGAAGTCCTCAATCTGATTTGGTAAAACACAGGGCAGTAGAGCAGAGTGGAGGGATTTCTGAGTGTGCACAGAAGTAAGCAGCATGAAGCTGTTGGGGAGAGCTTTCGATGCCAGCAGGGATTTCTAACATGGACAGAGAGGATGCACATCAGATCAGGAAACATGATGGTACAGCAGAGAGCTGGGGAGAAACGTGGTAATGCTCAGAAGAGCCACAGGGCAAGGAGACCTGTGCCACCACCTCTGCACCATGAACCACATTCCTCCTTTCTGGGAAAACTAACAGTGAGTTCCATGCCACAGTCACAGCATCATCCGTCAGACGTCAAAGAAAAACGTATAACCACAACTGAAACAAACAACTGAAATGTATAACCACAAAATAAAATAAAATAGCAATTCTAGCACTTAAAGAGTACGGACACTTAATACCTGTAACTGCATTCCAAACAATAGACTCTGTGCAGCCAGACATTCCCAGCACACTTGATCATAAAGAGTAGAGAAGCAATGTCAAAAAAGATTAAGCTTTCCAGAGGACTTCTTTGTAAGCAAGCTTGATGAAGGATGCCTGTCTGAGAGCTATATGAAGGATTTAAGCCCCAAATTTATTTCAGCAATGCACAGAGGTACACAGCTGTGGAAGCTCCACTCTTGCCTAGATGGTAGGAAGCAGAAGCTACAGTATGCTGAAAGGACTACACACACTTGAAACTCATATAGATATAGTTATATATAGATTTATATACACACACACATATATACATGTAAAACCACTATTACCATGCAGAGTTACTCTCAGCTCTGCTTACAAAAAGGGAAGCATAGAGCTACCTGGCCTTCTCTTTACACATCATAAACTTTGCCACTGGAAAACCACAGCCTGAAGGTGAATCATCAAAGTGCCCTCCTGGAGAACAGTATCTATGAGGAAACATCACCAAGAAGCGGCTACCTTCCTAACAGGCACATTTCTTTTTTTGTTTTCTAGGAGAAATATATTCTTAGCATTCGCAGTAGTACTTTTTCAAAGACAGGTTATATAAAGCGATACAACACACACACACAGAGGCACGCAAAAATAAAATATGAATGACTCACTGCACTTATGCAAACTAAGTTGCGTAAGCCTGTTTTTCTCAACTCTTAAAAAACCCTAAAACAGCACATACACAACCCTACAAAATGAGCTAAAATGCTCAGTTATGAAAGCTAAAATTGTTGAATAAAAGCAGAACTCCCTCAGCTTCTCAGGGTCCTTCACACCCACATCTGGTATAGTGTTTACCAACGGATAAAAATAGAAAGTTGAAACTTAACAGACCCTAACATTTATCACAGTATTTAAGAATCAAAACAGAAAACATCTGAGAAATGGCATTCACTTCTCAGGCAAAAGAAACTTAAAGAGGGAAGATCAAGAGCTGCATTTTGAAAGGGATCCAGTTAACTCTCACTGAAACACTACCCTCTAGGTACTTAGGAAGAACAAGCTAGAAAGAAAATAATCAACCGTACTTCTTCATTTCAACAGGTAGGTAATTTTAATGTAACCTGAAAAGAATTTAATCTTTTAAAAAAATCTTGCAGAATTTCCTCTAAACCATTACATTCAACCCGTTGTTGGCAGTCCTGACATCATGGGACTTGGTTTCTTTAGACATGTACAAAATGCATTTTTTTTGCAAAAGAGCAGGTTATTTTCTTATCTGCCAGAACCACCAGCTGACAGCATGAATGGTAGTGGTGGGACATGAGCACATGGGTCACTGTTCAGGGATTCAATAACCATTATCTGTCCCAGGCACAAGGTATCCCGGATCAGCCCATAAAGCAATAGCTGTTCAACTGCAGATTTGGAAGTTTGGCACACCAACCTCGAGAGCTGCCAAATCATGCTTTTGAACAGACAGGCCACAACATTCAGATAAAATAAGCCCTGAATTAAGGAAGGTGTAGCATGAAATGAACCTTCTAATGTGTTCTCAGAAGTGTGATCCAAAATAATCTAAGAGAGAGCTTGCAAATAATCCTTTTAATTGCAGTAGTAGCATTACTTTGGTGAATTATTCAGATCTACTGATGACAAGATGTAAGGCTAGAAAATTGTATGAGTCAGCTAACTTACTCTCACAGAATGCTGTTCTGTCTTACACACACAGTACAGAGACACATAGCACACAGGTGGGGCATGCCATTGATTAGCCATTGGCTCCTATGAGCACCTGAATGTCATAGAATTGTAAGAATGGCTTGGATTGGAAGGGACCTTAACATCTAGGTTCAGCCTCTCTGACATGAACAGGGATACAGGGATGCCTCTCATTAGACCAGGTTGCTCAGAATCTTGTCCAATCTGGCTGTGAACACTTCCAGGGATGGGGCACCTGCAGCTTCTCTGGACAATCTGTTCTAGAGTCTCACCCCCCTTACAGTAAAGATTTTCTTCCTAATACCTAAACTAAACCTACTCCCTGTCAGTTAGAAGCCATTCCCCTTGTCCTATCACTACAGTTCCTGAAGAAGGCTCCCTCTTTGGCTTCCCTGTAGGCCCCCTTCACATACTGGAATGTTGCTATGAGGTGTCCATGCAACCTTCTCTTCTCCTAGGTGAACAGCCCCATCTTCCTCAGCCTGTCTTCACAGGGAAGGTGCTCCATTCCCAATATCAACTTTGCGGCCTCTTCTGGACGTGTTCCAACAGTTCTATGTCCTTCTTATCTTGGGGGCACCAGGCCTGCACAGAGTGCTCCAGGTGGGGTCTCACAAGAGCAGAGGGGAAGAATCACCTCCCTTGACCTGCTGGTCACACCTCTTTTGATACAGTCCAGGATGTGGTTGGTTTCATCAACCATCACCCCAAGTCCTTCTCCTCCAGGCTGCTCTCAGTTCACTCAACCTGTAGCTGTGTCTGGGATTGCCACAACCCAGGCATAGGACCTTGCACTTCGCTTTGTTAAACTTCATGAGGTTCAGGCAGGCCCAGCTCTGAAGAATGTCCAGGTCCCTGTGGATGGCATCCCTTCCCTCCCATGTGACTGCACCACGCAGCTTAGTGTCACTGGCAAATGTGCTGAGGGAGCACTCCATGTCGAGTCTGTGTGACTGCTCAGAGGCTGAAGCACTGCTCAGAGAAAGGGCATGTGGCAGACCCAAGCGTGCCCATGCCAACACTGGGCACAGCTGTAGCACCAGGGCAGGCAGACCAGGAGGACCCTGGACATGATGGGAGGGAATGCTGCACTGGCAAGGACAGCAAAGAAGGGAACAGAGGAGGAAGACTGCAGGATGGCTCAGAAGGAACCTGAGGCAGAGTAACAAGAAATTTTACAGGTGAGGCTGCTTTACAGAGGATACCAAGCAGGCATTAGAATAGTATATATGATATGCAGGAAGAAAACTCTTAGCACATCTTGTGTTAGAAGCTGCAGCTCTGTCTCAGGATTCCAGCACCTCCATTTCAGCTCTGGCCTCAGAAGAAGCCCCTGATGGCATCCTAGCCTGACAACTGAAAGAGCTGCCTGTTTTGTTTCATGTGATGCATGGGACGTGAGCCCTGGTTCTGTGCCCACTGCCTGTTACTTATTCAACATGACAGACACATAGAAAACAGAACAGAGTATATTTAGAGGAAATAAAAGCCTAGACTTTAATGCCACAAGCCACAGCTCAATGGTTTTGTAAGATATCTTTAGAAAAATACCATTTTCTGTGTTGTGGTAAATTAAGAGTTTCTATTTGAAGAAAATATTAATTTTTTGAACTACAGAGTTGGCAATAAAAAAAATAAAATTCTTGCTCTCTGTCACAAGAGCAATCAAAGCAACCTTGATTTTCAGAGAGCTCATGGATGACCACACTTCAGTTTTAAACTGTTGCCAGTACATCAGCTTTGAAGTACAGGTTTCCAGTACACAGGTAACCCAGAAATCTGCCTGCACTACTGCCTCAGCCATAGAGACAGACAGCATTCAGGAACTAGTTCTGTCTGCTCTGGAAGACAGCCTAAGACAGAATCAGCAGCTCCCCTGCCTTCAAGTTAATCTCGCTTAACACTAGGAGCCAAGAACAACTACATTCACCGTCTCCACTGTTCCCAAGATGTTTCTGGGAACTAGCCTAGGTTTGGTTTCAGAAAAGCCTCCCAGGTACCACACAGTGTCAGCTGCTGCATGGCTCTGCCTTCCACTTCAAGACACTTTGGGTCAGTGGAGGGTCAGGTTGAGCCGAGGGCAGTACACCATGCTAGGCAGCAGCAACACCAAGACAGTGTCTTGCTAAAGATCTATCAGTAAAACCCTGATGAAATACATTTCAATTAACAAAAACACTGCAAAATATTCCATTCTGGGGAACTGGATGAAGGACAGTTCGTGCTGCTGACTGCTTTAACATGCTTTAAGCAAATTCCTGTGGGTATCAGAAACTCCTAGCACTGCAACACAGAGTTTTGCATGGGTCATTTATGATACTGTGCCACACAGACCAGGTCCAGAAATTACATAATTTTGTCAGCAAGAACAAACAAACAAAAATCTTTGTATTAATGGAACTTAAGTGCATAATGACAGATAAATCCAGCTGATAGGAACAATACTTGGTTGAGAAAGAAACAAGGAGGAGCTGAAAGAAATAATGTGACACAAATCTAAGACCTATCCCCTAATCTTAACTCCACCCATTTTGTCCTGTCAGAAGTAATATAAATTAACTTTCAGATCTTAAGATGCTTTTTCATTCTGGGGAATAAAACAAAGCAGAAGAAAGTTCCAGTCCTACCAAGTGGGTGGTTAACTTTATTTCCGCAGTTTGTCAAGTCACATAAAGTCAAATCATGCATACATTTTTGTATAATGCAAATTTTTCCGTGTTAGCCTTTTCAGAGAAGGAAACATTTTGAATGACTAATACAAGCCAGAATATTGTGCGTGTACAATTAATACTATTTCAATATATTTGTATTTCCATTCAACTTCTGTTTTTCAGTAGTGTCACAAATAACCAAACCAGGTTAATTCCTGCATTCCGTCTTTCGAGCAACATGATAGAGGACAAAGTCAAAATGCCCTGTCAGACAGGTCAAAATTCAGTTTAACAAGAATCTATTTTATTGAAATCTGCTAAAAATATCTACTTGGGTTTCACAACTTCACCCTGACCAATGACAAGGAGTTCTAAATTCTACTGGAGATGGAGAAGATTACATGCTGGTACTCCAGAGTGCTTACACTGATAAATTAACTTTATTTTTAGGAAGTACAGACTCTACTTTCAGAAAGTACCACCACCACTACACCCAGGTTCTATTTCTAGGGACAGGCAAGAATCTACGAATTCAAACCAGATAGTTATGCCACTGATTCAAGGCAAAGGTAGGGATTTTTTCCCTGTGTTCTTCACCAGTTCTTCCCAACTTCTGATCTTCCTTCCTTCTGAGCAGGAGGATGAAGAACAGGAGTATCATTTTACTCATTGTCAGACTATGTGAGTGCAAAGAAGCAATGATGACTGAAAAAGGAAACTGACAAGAACTCAGAAATTTTGTATTACGCATTTACCGTGGGCAAAACCATGCTTTCTCTGAAAATGACAGTCCAGCTTCCACATTATGCACTGGGGTTTTGCTGAGGCTGTAATTTGAGTAAAAATGAGCTGACATCACAATTACAAATGCTAAATGTTAAATGATTGGCCCAAGTCAGAAGACAGACACCCTAGCCCTGAGAAATGTCAGTCTACGTGAAGCCTGATAACTGGAACTTAGTAACTCACACACAGAAGGTCTTTGCTGTTCCAATCCAGCCAAATTAGGTAAATCAATTCCAGACCAAAAAGCATCACTGCTGGGCACCCTTCTCGAGCAGACAAGCCCAAAAGGATAATGATGGGAATTTAACTGTTCTTCCAGCCCCAGAGGTAGGGATGTGCCACACTGGCAGAGCTGCTCTTCAAAGCTAGAATGACTCCAGTGCTGCCAGCCTTGGTGATGATGGAAGATGTTGGGCTCAGCAATTATACTAGACATGTCACATATGATGTCCAAATTCACTTCCTGGTCCTAACGAGAATTGAAAAGTCAGATACACAGGCTGTCTTTGTAAAAAACATTTAAGTATGCTGCATGCATGAGGGTATGATGAGCACACAGGTATATATGTGACTACATTAATTACATATTAATGTCTATATGTAATAGAGGCATACTAAACATACATAAATGTAGTATGTTTTGCATGTGTATTTCACAGCATTACACATCACTCCTTTCTGTAACCATCACCTCAGTTACACACTCAGTGCGCACCTGAAGAATGCTTGTGCCAGTTCTTTTGAAAATTTTAGTGCTAAATTTAAGGTATACTTACTTTTTAATGTTAATTATGCCATTCCAGATATTAAAGCCACTGCTATCTGCTAAAACTATAAAACACTGACTGCCACAGAGCATTTATACTGTTTAAACAGAACCTTTATCTAAGAGGAAGAGGTATAAATGAGACCCAAGTACCCAAGTGCACTGCACAGGATACTCTTTTTCAGAGTACTGCTAGCAGCTTAAGCAATGCATACCACCTAGAGCTGCTTGTGGCGTTGGTGGGTTGCATGGAGAGGCTGCAACTGGAGGAACAATGACAACAGAGAACCCATCTATAGTTCAATAAAAAATTTCTGTGAAACAGTGTGACAGATGGGTCTATTTTTTGCTGTGCTACCCTAAGCCAGTAATAGAAGTCTAGTAGCATATAGCTACAAACTGGCACAAGAACTATTTTGACCCTTTTTATAATCTGGGGAGTAAACTTTAGCTGTGAGTTCATCATAATTCCAATATAGAAGGACCTGGATAACAAAAGAAGGGCAACAGTTTGTGCGAATTCTGACTTTACAGCTATTAAATAGACACAGGCATATATGCATTGCCCCACAGACAGCCAGCATATTACGTGACATTTTTTAATAAACACAAGTATTTTATCCTCGTTTCAAGGATGAAAACTCTGATAATATAAACACATGTACAAAAAGGCACCATCTATTTGATTATTGAAATAGTTGACAAGTGCAGCCCTACAAGTCAGTTCAAAGAATACTGTAAGGGAAGCCTACTCAGAGGAATCATAATAATGAAGTGGGCATGTGCTGGCACATCATATGTGCTATAAAAGCAAGACTGCTGCATCTCTAGCTCCCTTCAATCACTCACAAATTAAGTCCAGCTGACTACCAGCTGCAGTTGCAATTGCAAGTTCTTTATAAAGACTTCTCTGTTAGTAGCTCTGGGTAACCTGACCAGTCCTGGAGTTTTGTCTTCTCGCCTATCTGCAGGGGTATGCTTGTGTTTAGGGTAAGTGATGAAAGATGTGATATACCAGGCTTGAAAGACAAACAGGTACAGACATGGTACATCAAGTTACAACTTCGATCTACCTCTACCAAGTGAAAATATGTCCTGCATGGTCAGACAGATGGAAGCCCCCTATCTTCCAAGTGGATGGTCAGTCGAATATTGTCTTTCAGGTAGCTGAGATGTGGGGGCACCTGGAAGGAGCTGCGGGAAGAAGGGTATATGGGGACTCACAAGGTGGCAATGGTTGTAGGATACAGATCAGAGGTGTGGGAAATATTTGGATGGTGCTAGCTGCCACAAAATCATGCATAACTTTTAGTTGTGCACTTCTACAATAACATCTTCTGATGTGTTTCACAAGAAGCCTGTGTTGTGTGGAAACAGGTGAATGAGCACAAGCACAAACTATTTCCCAGCACTGTCCTGCAAAAGCAGTACCTCTTTTCTTTGAATCAGAAATACTCAAGATGGCACACAGGAATTAAGTCCTGTCATCCTGGGGTGAAGTATCAGTCTTTTTGCATATGCAACACAACAGAAAGCTCAGAAACGTCTTGTGTATCCTGATTGCTAGTGTCACCTGTTAAGCTCTGGGCTGAATCCACATACCATAAAGACCCCTTTCTCAACAGACAGAGTTCAGCTGGAGGAGAAAAATGGCAGCAGAGCACACATTTGCTCCCAAGTTGCCTTATGACACCTGACCAAGAAGGGACTTCCTGACCTGTGAGGGGAATTCCTCCGACTAACAGTGAAGTTTCCATTCCATCAAGCTAACTCCCCCGTTCCAGCTCAGCAGGTGAGAATTTAAGGCAGTGGAACTATGAAAAGGAGACTGCGGATAGAGTCCTCTTGTCTGTCATCCAGAGCCTGGTTTGTCCTCTGAGAACACTCCCTCCTGCTGGTGTTCCATAAAAGGGACACAAGATCCCAAGAATGGCAGAGGATAAAGGGTTCCGAGAAGGATAGAGGGATAGAAGATCCTTGTAGGGGTTTTATTTTTGGTTTCGTTTTTTTTAGTTTTATTTTGTAGTTTTATTGCATTAATCTAAAATTCTGGAGAGAAGAATAAAAAGCCCTAAAAGGCACTTTGAAAAATTATTTTTCAGACAAGATGCATATTTTAACTTAAAAATCTTGAAGGTCCATTGCCACAATGTGCTACATCTCCCACCAGTACACCAGCCATCACTGTCATCTTCTTGCAGAGCTCCTTGCACTTTGCAGATAGTCTTTTGTATTTCATATTTCATCCCATTAGGATCATAGAATCATAAAATATGCTGAGTTGGAAGGGAACCATCAGGATCATCCAGTCCAACTCCTGGCCCCGTGTGGGACACCCCAAGAATAAATCACACCATGTGCCTGAAAGCATTGTCCAAAAACTTGAACTCAGACAGACTTGGTGCTGTGATTACTTCTCTGGGAAGCGAGGATACCGAGAAATAAGCCCTATTCTGTAAAAGAATCAGGCCTAAGTGTGTATAAAACTCAGTATTTCGCAAATCCTAAGATCAAGCAAATTCTGACTCTCAGAGACAACAAAAGAACTATGTAGCCACATTACAATCCTCAGAACTAAAAAACCCAAAATGCTCAGTCCTAGTTTGTCCATGAAAGCACCTGAACCCCTGCAGGATTGTGTTGGATTTTGCATTCCAGAATAACTTAAAAACTGTCTTGATCAAGCTGATTAGACACCTCATTCATGCCCAAGCCCTTGTCTTAAAACATAGAAACCAGATGTTCCTCCTACCAACCCCTGAAGAGGTTGAGTCTGACACATATGTCAGCGCACATCTACTCCACTCATTGGGTCAGGCTGATGTGAAAAAATAATAGCCACCACTTTCTTCACTTTCTTTTTCAGCACAGCTGCAAGCGATATGGGTTTTACCCTGGATATGGGACAATCCTAAGTCCCCACCTCTTTTCCTGAAGAGCTATAGGTCTTCATCTCACACGAAAGCATCCTGAGTGGTGCCTCAGCCTAGAAGGCCAAATCTTCAAAACCACTGAAATTGCACTACTGACCAGCAAATTACTGGTATGGGTGCAGGATCACATGTGGAAAAAAATGTGTGGGCAGGAAACTGGGACACCCACCTGAGGGTGGGGAGTTCTCCATTTTGGTCACTAAATGAAGTATGGAAGCAATCATACAAGCAGGAACAAGAACACAAGTCTTCTCACCAGTCACGGAAAAAAAAAAAAAAACCCACCAAAATTTTATACACTGAAAAAATCTCCAGCATGGAAAGGCATAGGCAACAGCCACGTAATTGTACTATTGCCATACAGTAAGAAACAAATATGGATTTAAGCAGAGGAGACATGTAACTTAATTAATTTGTATCAGAAGCCCACAATCCATTTGCAGTCTAGAGAATGCAGAAGTTTAACACCAGTGTCTGGACTCCACTTGGAGACCCAAGCATCTGCTGTTCACCAAAGTCCTCTGGCCACGCCTTTAACAATCTTTCACACAGCTGCTTTCCCCTCGACTTAAATGGTCAACATCAGCCCAATAAGATCATTATAATCAACCACGCTGGTACTTCCTGCATAGCTTCTGACATTCTTGTCTGTTGAAACTCCTCTGACCTTGGGGCTGCATCCCACGGATCCTGCTTTAATTCACCCCTACGTTTTTCCATAATAAGGTTCATATACCCCTACACAACAAATACAAACATACATACAGACAATGTTTTAAATAATTAGTAGTTTTCCCTTAAGGGTAAAAATGTTCTGTAATAGTATTTCTTTTTGTTATGAAATAATGTAAACGATCTTGGTGTGGTAATATTTTGTAATATGTCTGTGTTATGCAAGTAAGGCTGTAGGATTCAGATGACTTACATGCACCTGGAGATACTGACAGATGCTGGAGACTTGGAGCTGTTGAAAAGCACTTGCATATCCTTGTGCTTATATAGATACAAACAGATAAACACACAAAACAACATACCCATCATCAGTCTACATCCTTTTACAAAAAGTACTAGGTACAATAAGGTCCGTGTAGTTTAATTTCTGCTCATTTCCTGTTCTCTTCAAATGAAGACCCCTTTGTTAACCTTAAAACCCAATATTTGTCCCTCTTTTTAAGGGAGGTAGATCTCCTGCCTTCTCTTCTGCTGAGATATGTCAACCTTGTTGACTTCAGCTAGGCCAGGGCAACTCAATACCCTCAACTTTGATTTCAATTCTTTTCCTCAGCTTTCAAATCAACTTGAAGAGAAAAATGTAGGAACTTGCCAATGTTCAGGTTTGCAAAGCAAATCCTACTGCCAAGGACATAATAATTTATTTGTTTAGTGACTTCTTTCCTTCCTCTCTTTTAAGATCATTATTGGGTTAAGGTGATGTGAATGACAATATTCACATGAAGAACAGTTTCACACTTCATGTTCCTCTTTCTTTATTTCCAACAAAGACAGTGGCTGACTGCATAACCAAAAGTTTATCTCAAAATCATCGCAAACCATATGGTTGTGCCTGGGGAAGTTAACCCTCAGGAGAGTTAAGCACCAGTCTGCTGGTTGGCTCAGCACAAGCATCACAGTAAATCACATGCCTGTTGTGGCAGCATCAGGCATTTTTTCACACTTTCCATCATCCCACAGATTCTCTCATCTCAGGATTGTGAGATAGCAAATCAGTGCAGGAAAGGTAGGCTTTTAATAATCACCAAAGAGTTGGTGTTAGAAGGGAATTAATTTGTTACTGCAGGGAAAGACAACAGAAATATCAATGTTTGAGGGATAAGGAAGATGATAAGAAGGATCAGTCTTAGAAGATAATACTGAGACAATGAGAATTGGGGTAAAAAAGTGTCAAGCCTGTGCAAGATTAAAAGGTAGAGAAGGGTTTTCTTAAAACAAAATAAAACAAAATTTTACTAGTTCACCACTCTAAAAAGAAATTAGACTGTTTCCATGTGGTTTCCTTTCTCCCCTCTAACTCACAGTCTGTCCTACCCAGACCTAGGGTTCTGTGCAGGGCCAGATCCAGGTCAGGCCACAGTGTAATTCTACCACATGAGCAAACATGCAGATGTGTGTGGCACCAATTACTGCACAGTTATAAATCTGAAACACAGAGCAACAAACTGATACCAGAGCATCTATACGTATAGCTTACCAGATATGACCATCCCTTGAAATGGTCTGTAATCTACAGTACTTCCATGACACTAGCACACTTTGCTGATGTCATGCATGTACAATCTACGTGTCCCAGTAGCAAGCAGCAGCAGGCTCCTGTAGGTAGGATCTCATACTGCACTGTACACTCAGTGCTGGGCATTGTGAGATGGATCTGAAAGCTGAATCCATAGGTCAGGGCAGAGTTCAGGGTCTTCAGCACACAGGAGGCAGGCATACTCTTCAGTGCACTACAACAGAATGTGTATCAGAGGCTCCTCTCCCACCTTTCCTTTACATGACTGCTTGCATGCTCTAGAGCTTCTTGCCAGGAGTACTTCAGTCAATTTGGTTTCCAGCCCAATGGATTCCACAACGCAGTGCCATGGCTGCCAACATTACTGATAATATACCTACAGAGAGACAGCTTTCCAACTGAACATTGCAAGTGAAGTCCAGGGGCCCTGCAGGAAGGTCTCCTATGGAGCATATGCTGAACTCTCACAAGAAGTGCCACACTGCTTGCTCTAAGCATGTAACTTATGTATGAATGAAGACCAAACTATGGACCTTCCTCAGGAGTCAAGGGAAAGGAGTCGATGCTGTCAGCAGGGATGATCTAGCGTGATTACATCTATCTGAGCACCTCTAGATAGGAAGTGAGCATTCACAGCACTTAATTAGTAAGATAAAGTATTAATCTGGGGAATTACTGATCTTGCCAATCTCCAAAAAATAATAATTCTTAATACTGCACAGGATTTGACTCTAAGGAGCTGTACCTCAATACAAATGCTGCCAGACAAAGTATTTTGCACTGAGATCACTAAAATGAAATATCTGCCTTAGAGAGCTGGTTTAGGTTCAGCCTTCTGCATCCATCATTTTAGAATATATTCATGTGCTACAGAGATAACAGATACCATATTCTTTTACCCTTATACTTCGTCCTTATGCCGAGTCATGCCAAAATCATCTAATACTGAAAATACTTCTGAAAATACTGTATCGTCAGTCTCTTGTTATGTCAGTCACCTGTACGTGCACAGGGAATCCAAAAGTCTTATTCCTTTCCCATTCAATAACTTTGTCAAGCCACACTTTTAATACAAGAAATGTATTAAATTATAAGGCAAGCATTAGAGCCCTGTTTGACTCAAATGTATTACCAATGCTTTTTTTTTTCTGCATGAATAACTGTCACTCTCATTTTCATTTTGGTAATTACAGAAAATGGGCTGTTTTTTAATGTCTGTTCCAGCAGAGCTGATGATGTTGATTTCAGACTGATTCAGACTTTAAAGTCTAATTCATGCAGTTGATCCACAATATTAACTGGCATGTAGGTTTCATCAATTTGATAAAGTGTCTTTTATAACAACAGATGGTAATTTTTTGATATGTAAAGGTTTAAATGGACTCTGTTACAAAACCACTTTACATGCTTTCTTCAAAAAAACCACCAACCAACCAAACCAAAACCCACCAGAAATATACAAAAATTGCTCCCCCACAGTGCTCAGATACTTAACCCAAAGAAACTGCTGACAGATTTGTTTTCAGCCCAGCAGAGTAAAGAGCTGACAACGTATTTTTTTTTTGCTGGATATGGTAACTTAGGTCTATTTTTAGGGCTTTTTTTCTTTTTTTAAAGTATACCAAAATAGCAGTGGGCTTAAAAATCACCATCTGCTTCTAGAAATGAAATAATTCTCTGAAGAACAGATAATAGGCATCAAAAGCCTACCCCCAACTCTTATATCTTTCACAGCAAGACTGAAAGTCACAATTACATATTACGTGTAAACATTAATTATTTCATCAAACAATACTGCAGGGTCACAACACACCTGTAAGTGTTCAATATACCTATTTATCAGTTATCACCAGCATAAACTGTTTACATTCTAGTCATGAATGATTGACTGGCAAGTGCTATTGCTTTTATGACTTAGAATAAAGCTGCTGATATTTACAGCACAATAAACTCTCTCCCCATTTCTTTCTTTAACTTTGATTTAGTTCGGGTGGGAAAGATATATATATATTTTTTTTTTTTTTGCCCATTAGAACGATTCTGCAATTAGCATGTTACCATTATTTGCAAATGCATGTAAAGAAATCTGAGCTTGTTTGCATCCCGCTAGTTTGGATCCTGCTAACAATGAATGGCCCAGGACATAGACACTTGTTCGCTGGCTGAAGCCTGTCAGCAGGTTCCTCATCCTCAGCATTTGTGCCTCTGACAGCTTGGATGAATGACAAGACAAAACCTAGCCCCTATCTCCTATGACCTACCCATGCATCAATAGCCTTAGAAAATAACATGGTACCACTGGTGCCAGTCAGTCCTCACCCTTGTATCTTTTGAACCTTACACAATGTAAACTGAGCTTCAAAAAGGTGGAAAAGGAGGATCCATTAGTCTTCCACGAAAAGTGGTTTGATGAAAGAAAAAGGCTCACGTCAAAGTCTGTGTCCCACTTCCTTCTTGAATTAAAACTCCCGCAACTTGGTCATCACACCTTTTCTGAGGGCTCCAGACACAAACAGCACATACCCAAAGTAAGATGGCACACATCCCCTCTCCCAAGCAGGGAATAGTGGGGACGTGGGAGTAGGGATTGTATGGAAGAATGGTCAGAAGGTGGCAAAGGCCAAAGAGGAGGAGAAAACCAGTTTCACTAGTATGTGTTCTGGTGGGATGGTGTTTGCTAGTTCTGTGATTTCAGTAAAGATGACAAATTTTCAATGGCAGTAATTTCAGTTTAAAACATTTCCATGTTTTGAACCATAGAAGAGCATTTATCTTTTTAGTATTGTTTTCAAGAAAGGTAGCTTGGTTTGTTTTTTTTTTCCCATGATATTCCATTAAAAAAACAATGTCTTTTACAGAGAATAATAAATCTTCTAAAGTAAAAAATGAGATAAGACACTGAAAGATACTTCAAATGACACATATGATGAGTTACAAACAAACAAGTTTTCAAAATGAAGACATTTTGGAAGTAATAGTATTTAACAAGTAGCATTTCTAACAGTTTTGTCTTATTGTAGTTATTTAAAATCAAAGTTCACAACAGCAGCAGTTCAGCAAAGGAGATATCCATAATTCATATTTATACTTGGTGGATAAGAATTTTTGTGAAATGAATTGTCTAACATTTAAAAGACCTGCTAGTGACCATTGCAGCAACAGCATTTGCTAAAAAAAAGGCTAACTTTTTGAAAAAAACAGAGCAGAAAAATCATGGAGAAACATACCCTTTGTTGGTATATTCTGCTTTGGCAGGGGCAGGAATTCTTCAAAGTAAAGTGCAAGAGTCATCTATTTCTAGTAAACAATTAAGAAATATTTTATTTGTGAGGGAAACTCATTCTTATTTTTTTCTGAGTCAGTAGCTGGTAACTAAAGACAGGAGCTTTTCCAAGAAAGGGAAGAAAAAAGTAATTAAGGCAAGCAGAGAGTTTTAAAAAACTTTAGTCTTCCTTGGACATTTTCAAAGGGGACCCTCTTTACTGAAGAACATTTGCAGAAAAAAAAGAAAGAACAGACTATTAATAGCCAAGATTCCTAGTGATCTCACTGGGAATTACACATTTATTTGGAAAGCATTAAAGGAATAAGATTACAGAAGCAAGACCTGATCCAAATTCCATTATGTAAATGGAAAAAGAAAATTTTGTTGTCTTAAAAGGAAACTGAATTGAGCTTTTAGTTCCCAGTTAATGAGATAGAGTAAATGTTGAGAATTGCAGGGGAAGCAATAAGAAGCGATGCCATTTTGGGTTGGGTTAGTTTTTTTCATATTAAATACTTATTTAGGTTGCGATTTACTCAAGATTTATCATCATAAGACTCTCCCTCCTACTGACTACATCTATCTAAAGTGGCATTCAGATACAATGGAAATGGGGCAAATCACAGATTCTAAATGTTTCGTTAGAGTCTATGGGTGAGCAAAGAAACCTATTTAACCTGCACAGGATCCACTGCTTATTCCAGACAATTTATTTCTTCTTCAATAGCATACAGTTATTGCTGGTTCTAATGGTGTTACTTGGTTTGAAACAAACACTTCATAGATTTCTCTTTCTTTTACAGTTGGGACACTTTTGTGATTTGTTCAATTCCACTAAAGGTGCCTTTGTTAGTCCGTAGAATCACCTAAATGGGTGCCAAGGCTGCAAGATGATCTCACAAACAGGTTCTCCCACCACTGCTAAGTAACACTTAGGCCAGCTGGGCTTATACTCTGCACACATGTCCTAGAATCTGAACCCAACTCCAGGATAAAGGATTAACCTTTTGTGCTGCAAGGTTCTCAAAACTCTTGGGTTTTGCTGGACCTAGAATAAGTTCAAGGCACTCAGCAACCGAGTTTGCACAGCAGGACAGTTCTAGCAGCATATTGGGGCATGAGACTTTTTGTTTCTTCTCTGAAGTTTTAGGTACACACAGGGACTATAAATAATGTGAATTCCAAGAGAGAAACAGATCCAATTTGATCTATTTTTCTTTAAAATTAATAAATTCAGGCCGTGTATAAACTATTCAGTCATATCCTGTAAAAGTTTAAACAGTGAAACCACAAGGGAAAATAAACTAACATCTCTTCCCTTTTTATCTTAAAAGTGTCTGAAATGAATTGGTTGCTAAAGAAACCTGATATAATTGTGACAGAGTGTTTTGAAACCCTTAGTGGAGTTCATCTGAAACCTCAGCATAACAAGTGGCCTCTTATCTGCGTACTATTCCAGGAAGAAATGCATGGCATTTCGTCATCACAGCTGAAAGAGTAGCTGGCTCTGCACGTAGGCTAGGCGAGAATAAGAGCCCTCAGCTATAATGAGGGCATGCTGGTAGCTAATGCTTAGTCAGAGGCCATTTCCTTCTGCCTTTGCTACTGCTTGTAGGAGTTGGAATGCAGGAAAAGGCAAAAACTAAAGTGAACATACTGAAGGTCAATGTTTACCTTCTTTCTCTACTTTTTCTCAATGAAGATTAATTCTGAAGAACTGGCACACATGCATTAATGTGGTGACATCCTAAACCATCCCCCCTATTACAAGGACTTTAAGTGGCTTTATTTAATGTGGCAGTTCATGAGCAGAATTACTTACAGGAGAGAGAATCATAAAAAAGCAGATGTCTTTTTTTTTTAGTCTGACATTTAAAGGCAAATTAGTAAGTGGGAGTTTAATATAGATATTTCCTTGTGAACACTGATCTTGAATTTCCAAGCAGGCAAACTGACTTTCTCCTTAATAAAGCTGTTGAAACATAGATAACTTGTAGCAATTACTTCAAAACCAGGGATGAATCTTCATATGTGAGGGAATATGGTAAGGAACATTTCTTTTTATAGGCTTTTCCTCTTTTGTACATCCCGAAGATGATGATATGAATGATGTACTGTCATGATGCTTTTTAACATAGGAATCTGCATAATTTGAACATGGAATGATTAATCAACAGAATATGAAAATGTTAAATGTGAATGTGTAGCAATGTTCAGGCTGTAAGTTTGTAAGATGCTTCATTCGGGACCACATTTTGCTTTTTTACTCTGCCTGTAGAAACATCGGCAATTATTGTGAATTTAATGTGCTATAACTCTGCTGATTGAAGCATACAACTGTATGTACTGTACTACTGAACACACTGGACTGAGTCATTTTACATACATGCAGTTCCTGATCTAAATAAGGGCTAGATTCGACTTGTTCTGTTTAACTCACTGGCTAAACACTGAAAATAGTTGGCACAGATTTTTCTCAGGAAATTCAAACTTACACAAGCAGAGGAAAAACATTGCAAATGAGATGCTGCTGTGTGCAAAAATTCATCTTGGGTAAAACTTTAAACCCTAGAAATAAATCTTGTTTTCAGTGCTCACAAATAGGCTTTTCTATTCAACTCTGAAGGTTTAAAGCAGTTGTTAATCAAATACTGTACACAGCACTAAGCAGGAAAGTGTTCAGTTATTTCTGAAACACGTTATTTTGAGGCTATGTTTGAATCTTCCATATTTATGTGATGAGAGTTATGTCACAAAGTTAATCATTCCCAGGATGCTAGCATTCGGGGTAATGAAAAACTTCTTGTGCAAGCAGTCATTAATCAGTGAGTCTAACATTGCATAATGCTTTCTGAAGCATGTGTTATGTGATCAGAGTACAAGGCTGCATAATACAGCAAAGTGTTTATGCCATATGCTGACCTTTTCTAAAGCAGAAATGGAGCCATGTGATGTGCCGCTCCTGCCAGCATTTGCTTATTGCCAATAATTAAGTTTGATGATATGAAGAAACACAAACTTGTATTGCTTTAGAGTTCTGAAAGGAAGAAGCTTTGAAGTTTTTGGCACTGTAAAGCACAAAGATAGCCAGCTTGGCTTGGATACACTACCGTTGTCCATTATAGGCACCGCCCATCAAAACTGGAATCAAGTGCCCTGCTCAAGTGGTTACTGGCATTTGTGTAAAGGAAAACATGTGCATCGTTACAGGACTGCTGTATTAACCAGAAGAGCATAAAGGTCACAGGAGCAAAGCAGCCAAAAGCTTGCTTGGTACCTCAAATCTCAGAACATCATAATAACATTTGATGTTCTTGTGCAATAGTGCTAGTAAGCAGCTATTACTTAATCTCCTACCAGTATTACACAAAACTATACTTGCGAAACACTTCAGATAAATACGCTGCAATTATATGAAATATAAAAACATGTATAGGGCAAAATGTTTTTGTAACTCTAAACACACATACCTGTGGAGATGTGGTTTCAGTGAACTATTTTAAAAATTCAATCAATGCTTTAAAAGCTTTTATGCATAACCTAAAAACTATGTGCTGGAAGAAGAGTGGACACATGGACATATATTTTATGTACTATGTATACACGCACACATGCATACACACACACACACAGGCTGTGATCAAAAGCTCGTCCTGTACATAGCTACTTTGTGTCTGTTGGCAGAATCAGGCTCCTGAGCTGGAATAACCAGCTTCATACAACTTTTTTAGCACAGCCAAGTGTAGCTATGCCACTGTTGCTCCAACATCACCTCCCCTCTAACTCACCAGTGTTTCATTCTCTCTCACTGATGACAGTGTTTTCTACTTTGGAGAGCTGGTACAAAAAGGGGTAGCCAGTATGCATGAGTATTATCACCTGTTAACAGCAACTCAGTTCCATCATGTGATCTATGAGATGGTACCCATGGCTGAAAAGTGGTTTCTGATATTCCTTGCTTACACTGAGGAAGTATTTTCAAGCTTAACTAAGAGTCCTAAAGAGTAAAGCAGACTAGAAGCACAAACTTTAGATTCTCAAAATTCCTGCTGAGATTTTGCAGCAGGAAGTGATATTAGGCAACGGCACTTAGAAAGTGCTGTATCCAAGGCCTTTTGGGATTCATGAATTAAACCTTCCACACCTAAGGTGTCTGACTCATAAAGCATCTTTATGTTTAGCAGACAGGAGTCTGTACAAAGGAGATGCTGGGGATGAGAGGAAAGTGAGCAGGTCTCTCATCCTTGCTACAGCATCTATTATAAAACCAGTGTGATACTTGCTGCATGAGGAAACTGCAAGACAGGCCTTACCTCTGTAAACTATTAGGTGGATGTCATTATCTCTACACTCCAATAAATTAACTTGTAGAATAAGTAATTAAAGTAGAGAAATTTCACCACAAGTAACTTCAGAGAATCCAGGGAACACGTCCCTGCTGTAGGAAAGTTTGGCTCAGGTCAATTAAGTGAAAGAAGAGAGAAGAAACTGAGTTGCTCTGGTGTTTCATGAGTCCATCAACTACGGAGCAGTTATGCAGATGGAAAGGCCATAGCATATCCTCTTCACTATTTCAAAAAAGGAGTGATGTCAGATAAGATTTGTAAAATCCAAGATGAAGACAGGAATTTCACTGCACCCCAAATGGAAAAAACCCATGTCCAAATGTTCATTTACAAACTAGTAACTTAGACAGAATCCGTCTTGTTATGCCATTTTTGTGGCTCCTGCTTCCTTTCATATGTTATACAGACACTCTAGGAATCATGTTTGGAGGTTATGATCTCTGCTAGTCTTTTGGGTACAGAACTCAGGTGCTGTAACCAACCAAGAGAGAAAGATCTACTTTGTGGAGCTGCTCACGAAGACACTAGAAATGACTGTGTTGAAATGAACTGTGACATAGGAATGCAGCCTGAACCCACCCTACAAAACCTCTTTCATATACACTCTTCTAAGACTCACTGCTTCTTAGAAGCATGCTCCCTGGCTCTCTTCTCCTTTCAACCCTACTTGGATGGGGTGGCCAAAAGATGATAACTACAGGACAAAATGAACCACACACCCTGAGAGGTCACTAGCTGGGGATACTCGCATGCATTTACAAAAACACTTCAGCTGTGAAGACAACGGTCCTAGCAGTAAAGACTTATTACACAAAAGATGCAGAGTCAAACCCTTCCACACAAGCCTACAGATGTATTATTAACATTTTTATGTCATGAAAACACAACCTTCACAACTCTATCCTTACAATTATATTTTTTAAGCTGCATGGAAGAGACACACTTTAAAAAAAATTGTACAACTGGCATCAGAATTTTTAACATACTAAGAAGAATTGAGCCAAAGATGATATCACAAAGTCCCTTATGCTTAAGGGAAAATGTTAAATCAATTAGCAGTTGCCAGAATAAAGAAGCAACAATTTGATGTATAAGTTCCTTACAAAAATAACAAACTTTCCATGTTCTTCTGAAAGTGGTTATATTATGCAACAAGAAAACTGCACCATATTCTCAGCTCTTTAATGTTACAAAAGCTTTATTAGCATACGCTTCAGAAATTATAATCAAAGGATAGTACTCACTAGCCAGAACTTTGAAGAGTTTATAAACATACATGTACAGACTATGCCTTAGAGGGTTAATGTACTATTTTGAACTCAAGTATTGCAATAGGAGTTAGCTTTGACACAGAATGTTCACACCCTCTGTAATAAATTCTTTTAACATACTTCATATTTTCTTCCCATGTGAATGAATGTCCTTGGAAGAATTATCTACTAGATAAAAGCTGAAGATGAAATCTAAGTCTAGACTTATTTAAAGGGGGTAGACACTGATCTTATAATCTATGACAGTGGCTGATTAATGAGCTGCTCATGATTGCTGCAGGCCTCTCCAAACTGCAGGAGCAAATGATATTATAGGACTGGGAGGAATGTGCTATCTGGATGCCACACCTTTGTTGAAACTTAAGAACTCACTTTGACTCCTACTACATTTATTCTAGCCTTGAACTACCATATGTACACGACCAGCTATACAGTAACACACGTGCACACCCTCACTACTTGGCTGCTGCTTCTGCAGAAGAATTTCTGTGCTACAGAGCACAAGGTAAGTATGCCAACTTGCAGCAGTCATGGTATGTGCTGTGTGGGGTCCACTGTTCTGCTGGTTGTGCTCTTGCACAAACAAATTCAAAACTTCCTGAAGCAGAATAGTAGTATCACATCCTGAGGGATTGATTTGGTCTTGCCTGACAGTCTGGATAATTTTATTTACATGTACACACACATATATGCACATACACATATATATGCATGCATACGATACACCACTATAGACACACATACATTATAAAGCATAATGAACACATTGTGCAAACATAGCACATTCTGCATAACTACAGAAACTTCTATTCAATTCTGTTCCAAGGTTGAAACGGAACAAGATTTAAATCTACAATAAAAAAGGTATATTACCTAATCCTTAGTGATAACACAGTAATTTCTGATTACATCTTTCAAAGACTTTTCAGGAAAATTTTTTAAACTCTACTAACTTCGCTTATAAGATATCGATGTTCTTAAAGTGAAAATAACCCATACAAATTTTTAGAAGTGTCCCCTGTACACTCATGTCCAAGACTTGGAGGAAAGAAAAGCCAACACAAAAAAAGGGCAGAAATAGAAAAAAAAGTCATTGTAATCCCACAAAGTAGACAAGTGAAATTTTATTACCTTTAGCTGAAAACAACTCTTCTTTTGGTTTATCTGCTTGCAATTTTTCTTTTTCTCATTTTTGGAGACAGATCTCTTTCTAAAAGTGTGCAGAAAAAGAACATCTTAACCACATCATCATGCACTTTATCACACCTCGAGTATACAGACAGTATCACCCTCAGTAGACATTGAAGCCCTATAGCTTTTCAGCAGTGTCATTAGGTTCAAGAACATTCCACAAATGAGACATGAAAGCACATCTTATTCAATGCACACGACTCAAATGAACAATGATTTTTCTGAGTAAATTTTTTAATATTGTAAATAAATCCCCTCTCTAATCTCAGCAGACATCAATTCAGGGATTTTCTTGCACAAAAAAGGAGTAAGTAGAGACTATGCAGTGATAAATTAGGATTTCAACTACGCTTTTCACTTTGCATCTATGAGTTGGGTTTGGTATGTGAAGTCACACTAGTGCCAAAACCCCTTACATTACTCTCTAAGTCTCCCAAAACCAGATTCCAAGTAGCAAGATATTCTGCCCTCTCCTGTGTTGATCTCTTCAACAAATGTGACTATGATTAAATGCATTAAAGAGCAATGACTGAGTAAAATATGCAGCAGCTGAGAATGATACACCCTGATGTTTACTATTCTAAATGCAGCTGGTTAAAAGCAGTTCTAAAAAAGCATTGATATGAACCTTGATGTAAGACTATGACTAATTTCACATAGACTGACAGAATTTCAACAATAACTGGACACCAATGACTGCAAATGTCATAGAAAGGTTCCATAGAAAACATCTCCAAGAGCACTTAACAGTATCATTACATAACCTTAGAATAAATAAAACACACCCTTTTTTCATTGCAGGTGAGCTACTCAAAAGCATTTAACTGACCAGAGCCATGCAGAAAAGCATGAAAACTTTATGCAGAAATTTAATAAAACTACTAAGAATGTGAGTTACTTCAGTAATGTTGAAAATATAAACCATTTGCTAGGTTAAAGGCTAAGATTATATGTGTTATATAAAGTGACACATTAATTTCTGCATGAAACTGAGAATCTCTAAGCAGTTTAGTAAGTTGAACATACAAATGTTGAGAAGTTATCAGCTGAAGGTAATGGACCTACCTGTGTTATAACTTTTCAATATCCAACTCAGTGGAGTGCAGAAGAATTCACTATCCACTTGAGCTCAGCAGGAACAGGAGAAAAAGCCGCTTATGTGTACGGACCATGAGATAACCTTTCAGAAAACCAGCGGAGACCAGGGCTCACTCATCCATGAGGTATTGCGGAGAAAAGCATGGCTTTACCAGGAACTGAAAGAGTTGTGCCTAAGTGCTTGAAGGAAGATTTGCCAGATTATACCTTTCATAAGGAAAAGTCAGTCTTTATACGAGCGTTTCTGTTACAAGTAACCCTCTTGTGGAAGCAGAGTTCTAAACTGCTATTAATTATGAGCACTGCAGCCATCATAACGTGTCACTTAATAAATGAGACAGTAAGTGATTAACACATTTTTTGCTAAAATATTGTTCCTCCAGAACTACTTCAACATCACCAAAGTACCTTTAAAAATTGTCCTACTGATACTCACTTTGTAATAATATTCAAACTGTTGACTTCAAAGAAGGAACTCAAATTGCTATGATATGACACTATCTTCTCCTGAGAAAAGGAATGCAGAGACCACTGTGACAGCAAAATTATTTTCTGAGATCAAAACTACTAGTTAAAGGCATGAATCTACATGGTCATATGCCACAGTATTTAAAGCTATTAGATGTTTTTAAATAGACATTCACAGAAGCTACTTAATCAGTGCTTGGTAGAAAAAGCAGCAGCTCAATAACCAGACTGTATATCAAAGCTATGCAACAGAAACCCATCAGCATACACTTAATATTTTTTTCCTATTAACATAATTATTTCCTAGTCAGTAAAAATGAAAATGACATGTTAGCATTTCAAAAACACAAGAAAATGACCCTCTAGGCTTTATATGACTATCAAAACAAGTACCAGTACTTTATTTGCAAATTATTGTGCAAGAAATGATCGACTCAGCAAGTTTACCAGTCAACAAAGTGTGAGCTCTACCAGTTATAATCAATTTACATGTAATGATATGTCTAAATATGAATTTAAATGAGTTCTTGTCATTTCATGTTGATGAGCTCCTTTATCATCACAGATATGGACAGTGACCATAGCTAATGTTGCAGAAACAGCAAAGCATGCACAAGTTTCATGAGCCAGTGGTAACCTAGCACGAATAAATTTGTTTTCATATAAAAAGACAGCCTTGGACTGCTAAGCCATGTTTATTTTCCAGTCAAATTAACAAAAATACCTTCTACGAGATTATTTCCAGACATTTGCTGCATATGCTATGTCCACTGCAAATACACAGTATGAATCACAAGTTTCCATACTTTGTTACCTAGTGCATTTCTCCTTCAATGTATGAAAAGAACTCTGAGGCCACCACAAAATAAAGAACCTTTCAATATCATCCCTGTTGTATATAAATATACATTCATAAAACTTGACAAAGGAATATTCTGGAGATTAAGATAATTCTAGGTTCTATTACAGCACATTAGTCACATCCCTGCACAACCATCTTTAATACAATCATCAAAAATTTTAAATAACTTGGGCAAGTGAAATAAAGTTCCTTCACAGCTGACAGTGCTGATCAGATGATATGTTGGAGAAATGCAAGACGAAGGCAGATTTAACATACAAGAATGTATAATTAAAGGCTGGCCTCGAAAATGTCTTCATTTAATACAATTAAATGAATATAATGGTGACAACTTTATCAAAAGGACACCATTAAGTGCTAAAGTGAATTTCATTTTGCTTAGAATAGTGTAAGATAAACAAAGCTTAACATTTTCTAAATTATAATCCTTTTCATGTCCCCTAGCTTTATTAATAATATAGATATTCCGGTAGAATACTCAAATATAATTTTTAGTGATATACAGAATCATTTAAATGCATATTTGGTACAATTTCTTATTTTTGGTGTTCAGTAGTTGCTTTTGTTTTGCTAAAATGATACAGCAGATTTATGCTTAACATCACAGATATATTTTGTCTATGTAAAGAATTTACAGAGCTTTTTCAATTGTGGAATGGTATATTCCATACGTGTGAAATCTTAAAAATGCTGCATGAACCTGTGACTTTGCCAACACACAGATCAACCATCAGAAACTGTAATGAGCATGAGCTGACACACATTTCTATCTTGGCTTTGTACAAGCATGGACACATTCAAAATGTTGTAACATCTGTATGATTTGCTGTTACTTTGGTGATCGTGACATTCCAGGTGCAGATGCAAAGTGCACCTTAATGGTCCTCATAGAAGTACTTTTATCCCCCTATATTTTAAAGGCATCAGATTCTTTTATTCTCCCTTGTAGCGAGGAGGTCTCTTCTCCTTAAACGCAAGAAGGCCTTCAATTCTATCTTTTGTTGGAATAGTCTGCAATGAGCAGAGTAACAAGTCATTATTGACACCAAAAACAATACCAAGAAAAATATTTTGCATACAAATACTAGTTCTTCAATGCATCCAAGATGCATCAGAAGAATTATAACACAACAGAAAAATTAAAACTATCTAGTCAGATATAGGATTGTACCAGACACTTCAAGGAGATGACACAAGGCTGATAAACAATTTAGGTGGAGAAGAAGCACCTTTTCTCCAAACAGATGAGTGTAAGAATGTCTCTAGGGCTTGTTTTGGAGGTTTTTGGGGGTGGGGGGATTGCACTGTTTGGGTTTCGTGGGGCTTTTCTGGTTGGGTTCATTTTGGGTTTCTGGGAGGGAAGAAGGTTATTAATCTGATTACCACATGTCTTAAATAAGTATATAATGCTGGTGCTTCTATTTCCATCATAAAAAAACTTGTCTCAAAGTCCAAGAACATAAAACCTCATCACATCATTCCCATGTTTCACTGGAAAAGAGGTTTGTCGCAATTTTTTATTGGTTAGCACATATGCCATTAGTGGCACACGTTAGCGAAGTGTCCTTTGTGTTATTTCACATTAAGCCAAAACAAAGCAAAAGCAAGGCAGTCCTTGGACTGGCATAGTAGTGTACAACCTGCTAGGGGTATGGCTGGTACTGCTTCACTACCTTCACCCTAACAGTACTGGTAGGGACATGTTATTCTCCTGAACTACACCTACTTCCTTAAATTCCTTACAAAATCAGACCGCGTAGACGGAAGGTTTAAATAGAATGTCAGAAAGTTTGCAGAAGAAATCACAGAGCAACTTCTAGTTGAATGTCTGCATGTTTCATAACAGGCACCAACAAAGCCTGCTTTCTGTGGTTTTTTCATGTAATCGTATTTACATACCTGAGCATAACAAGCTTCTTCAATTGCTAAACCTGTTACTAAGTCGACCTGAGGAAAAGAATACAATGGTTTTTAAAATAATTTATTTTAATTTATGGTATATTATTTCCTCACAGCTAACAGAAATATTGTGTTTCTATATGCTACATACTAAAATATTTCTGCAAAGTTCTTTTATACTGCTTCAAAATAGAAATGTTACACTGACATGTGGTGAGAGTGGTTAGTATTTCTGTAACAGAATCCTGATTTGGTAATACAACTAGCATGCAATATACTCAAAAAATATCTGCTCTTTACTACGAGTCATCTGGTTAGGTAAAAACCATTAGCTACCTGCACATTTATAATAATTTCATTTACTACGGAGGAAAAGATGAACTGCATGATTATTTAAAAATTTTTCTGAAACAATGTATCTTCAAAATGTCAGACAAGAACAGGATACCATGCCACAAAATAAACACAAATTCAAGTTTAAAACGATTTAAAATAGAAAAAAAAAAAAAAAAAAAGAGGCCAATGTCTATCCTGCACCATCATCATCTATTTTTAACACATTTAGTTTCTTTGTGAGCTGCCCTGAACAGCTGAAAAGGCTGACTTTTGCCCTCACTATTTCTCCATCTGTCTTAAGCACCAGATGCTGCAGGATTCACGAGCTCTCCACTTGACCACTGGAAGAACTACAGCTATGCACCACAAGCAGTTTTCAAGGGGAGATAAGCTATAGAATAGGTTATCAAGGGAGGCCATCTGTCCCAAAACTTTAGAAAGTTTTGTAACAACAGCTTGGATGACTATTTGGCTTGACTGGTTTTGATACAGTAGATCTTGTCTTGGGCCTCAAGACTGAACTAGAGATGATCATCCAGAGTCCATCTAACCCTATCATCCCTAATTCTATAAACATCATTATTTTGACCTTTCAATCCACTATATCTGGTAGCCAGATAAATTAGCTTGTAGCATTTTGAACCTTGGGTATTGAAATAAATCTCGAATTCCACCATTATTTGCTGTGGAAACCTAACAAACATTGCATCTTCATTGCATTACATCTTCATGCAATGTCATCTGAATTTGGCTCTCAGGCCACCACTTACTGGTGTTACGCTTTCCTGAACTCAATTATATCACTAGTGGCTTTTGTGACTTTTAAGAAAAAAGGACAAGTTCATCTTCTTGGATTCAGATGCTACATGTGGTGTGATCTCCTTTCTCTTGCACCAGATTGAGCTGAATGGTGTACTGGTGCAGAGCCTAACTTTAAATATGAACAGACCTGCTGAACTCAGTCTTAGGATCTGTACAACTACAGTAAAACACATGTCCAGACAGGATTTTAAATTAGCTTTAGAGCGAGGTCAATAGTGTACAAAATGGAGTGGCAATCAGAATTAAACATGAAATCAGGCTCCAGGTACAATTTTAATGCTAACCATTATTAAACTATTAAAAATAAATAATACACCCTTCAGCCTTTAACTTCATTAGTTACTAAACACTGAGAGCTTGACAGACTTCACAAAGTATGACTTTGATCATTTTTCTCACCTGAGATTTGAAACACAATTTGTTCATAGTAGTTTATGTTTACTTTCTACTTAATTAGCAGAGTGCACTCCTGAGGTTACTAAGCCTTGTTACAGAAATCAGCATCTCAGGAGTCTAAGATATAAAAAAATTACATTTCATTCTCATTCTTTAGAAAGTTTTGACCAAATAGACTTTGAAAGACTACACAATGACAAGCTAAAAACAGTTCTAGAAAAAGAATTTTACCACAGTACAACTGCTGCCAACCTGACTTTCAGCCTACTCTCACAGAAAGTACAGCTCCTTACCTCCATTCCCTGATTGATAGCCAGTTTTGCAACTCTCATTGCTACTGGTCCCTAAAATGAGAGAAAAAGTTTATTCATATATCATTAAAACCTGCAAGATTTGTAGCTGAAGAATCTGCACATCAATATTCTTATATTCAGACCATCTAGACTTTGGAATTTCACTAAATTTACAGTATATAAGTCAGATAGCCTAGATTTTATCACTATAGTAGACATTGCATCCAAACTGATAGTTTGAATATTGAGAAAAAGTAAAAGTATGCTATTTTCAAAAGAACCTAATTATTATATTTGGTTTATCTTTCAAAGGTGCTGAATGCATCCACATTTGTTAAGCTTTATCAATTTCCTTCAAAACAAGGCTCTGAATGGCCACCTTCAGATGCATCATTATAGGTCTTTGCAAGGTCAGTCCTATGTCCCTACTATCACACAATGGAGACGTGAAAATACGTGATCATGACATAAAATTAATTGATGCAAGCTTCAAACCTACAGTATGCTATTGCAAAGCCTGCACTGGTCAAGTGATGACACTCTCCCAGGAGTGTCTGAGATCCCCAGTGAGCAGAGGGATTTCCACACTCGCCTCCAGTGTGCTGCAGAACAGCAAGACATTTTTGGGAATCATCTCAGTCCTGTGCCTATCCATCAGTATCAGCTTTTGGATGTCCAGGCCTGCTGATTTGGGAAAAGCCAAATGCTTATGAGGCAGTTCCAGTAAGAAGGTGCAACCACAAATCAACCTTCCAGAACCACTGTATGTTAAAATTTTTACTGTACTTTTCATTTTTGTCTTTCATTAACCGCCATTAAATGCCATACCTAAGCTATAACATTTTACATTTCCAATGAAATATTTTAGCCATTACACTTGTGATCCAGTAAAGTGGTTCACTAATTATTTTATTTTCATGCCTCCTATGAATTTTCTGCCTAGGATCTTTTGCCTCTCTTCTGAGAGGTGTTCAACAGCAACAAAGTAATCTATTGCAATAATTGCTATACTAAAAAATAAAGCCTGTATACTATTTTTTTTCTTGTTTAAAAGTTGAAAGCCAGAACACAAAATGAAAACACAGACCAGATCATGGCAAGATGAGGACTGATGGAGGTTTCTTCTTCACTACGAAATAATTACCAAATAACACCATTCAATACAAGAAAGAAAACTTCTGATTGCTTACCACATAACGAGCATGGCTTTTTGACACATAATTTTGTGACAGTTCTCCTTAATAAAGCTGTTTCTTTTTCAGTCTTCCTATTTCATAAAAAGTAAAAACCAAAATCAAAGTAATTTGTTATACCTGAGGTAAGAATTCTTTCGCCAAAGCTAATGCTCTTCTGTATGCAGCATCCCCTGCTTCATTCTGTTCTACCACATGGCTAATCAATCCTATTGATTTTGCTTCCTCACCATCTACAATGCGTGCAGAGAAGATTAGTTCTTTTGCCAATGACACTCCAATTGTGCGAGGTAATCTTTGCGTCCCCCCTGGAGTTTGTAAAAAGAGAAAATGCCAGTATTAGTTTCCCATGTATCTATACCACAAATGTAGATGCCTCGTTCATTTTAAGTATTTTCATTTTAAATTCCATAAACAATTACATAAACATACAGAAATTCAATTAGTACAAAGGCATTAGTAAATACCTTCTTCAGTTTTTCAGGCTACATCTAAATTGCAATCAATTGCCCTGTTTCTCAGAAAGACACGTAAATAACTGAAAAGAGCTACTATTAATAGAGAGTCTGTTCTGTTACAGAGAAGTTACCTTACTCATATCGGCCAAAAGCCAAACAAAAACTACTTGACAGTAATTAACATATCCAAACCCTCTGCTTCTTTTTAACACTATATATTTTTATGATGTAAATCACCACTTTCGAAGAATCATACTTAAAAAGAATATATACCTTAACAAGACTGTAGTCCATTCTAAAATTTGCACCTTAGGGACCATATTTATACATAAACTAAACTAAAACCTCTACTAGACAAGGTCTTTAAGAAGCCATGGTTTTGTCTCATCTTACTCCTGCATTATCATTGCAACCTTAAAGCACAATTGCAAAAAGTAGGGAAGAAAAATGGCAGGTTCACATCAGCAGAGAAAGGCATCTAACTTTATAACAGCTGTCCTTAGCACATTAAAAACTTCTTTGACTTATCAGCATTTTCAGAAGGTCAATAAGCGGTAACTACATTAACCAGACATGAAGATTGGTTGCTGGACTGACAATTAAATTTTGAGAACTAACAAACAATGATAATGTGGGAATAATCATTATCAAAATGTAAGATGTAGATTCAAATCACAGAAGCACATGTTTATGAATTAAAACAGTGGAAATGGCCTTTATCCGGGAGAAAGGATTTTGAAAATCACAAGGTCTACCATTTTGATATGGATCTGAAACAAATACTCAGTTTATACAAACAGTCTGTAAGCAAAAATTTCTTTCCAAATAGTTATTTCTGCAAGAGCATACTATATGTATATGTGCAAGAGAATATTTATAGGATCTGTTCAAAGAGAGGTGGTATAACACTGTGCAAATGTGTGTTCAACTAACAAAATATATTAATTTCTACTACATAATGGTGGACTAAGCCACCAGTATTTTATTCAAGTCATTCAGTTCTCTTACTCATGTTTCCTGAAAATACTTTTAATACATTTCTGAGATAAATAAACTGACAGGAAAAAAACTAAATGTTTTTGTGATTTAATGATTCAGCTTTCAACTACTGTTTTTTTCTGAACCACAAGCTTCAGTACTACTGTATGCCTTTCCATAAAAACAGATCTGCCTTTGAATGCCTTTTACAATACAAAATTGCAGAAGGTTTTGAGGATTTCTGCCTTACGCCTTTCTAGAATATTAGAAGATGATGATCTATAACAAAAACTGAGATATATTTTCCAGGCAAAAACTGGAGGAATGAAAAAAATGATTATAAATTATTAT
>VXBT01005541.1:0-37342 GCA_013400235.1 Oriolus oriolus
GGTGTCCCCAGGGCTCAGATCAATCCTGCAAGTCACCGTGTCTTCCCCCCCTGAGGCCACTGTCATCCCTCAGCTCATTTTACACCGGTGCCGGGATCAGCAGCAGCTGGAAGTTCAGATTTTTAATGCCTGCAGCCTCAGCTTTCCCCTGGCACAATTCAGAGGAGCTCTGAAAACCTTCTCAAAAGGCACTGAAGGGCTCTCTGAGTGCACAATGCAGCAGGAGCAGGGAGAGGCTCGGGGCAGGTGTCAGGAGCTGGTTTGGGCACCAGAAGTCATGAGCATGGCAGGGCTAAGCTCTGTCCCGGCTAATTAACCCCTGCAATCAGTAGGGGGTGGGAGCTGAATGAGGGTGCCCCAAAAAAGACAAGCAGGGCACAAATGCCAAGCCTGGTCAGTGAGCAAAACAATCGTTCTCGGTAAAGTTGTGGCTGCCCCTGGATCCCTGGCAGTGCCCAAGGCCAGGTTGGACGGGGCTTGGAGCACCCTGGGACAGTGGGAGGTGTCCCTGCCCAGGGCAGGGGTGGGACTGAACCTCAAGGTCCCTTTAACACAAACCACCCTGGGATTCTATGAAATACCACCCAAAGCAGCCACTCACCCTCTGCTTCTCCACCCACTCCTCCCTCCGTCGTTCTCTCCTTCCATCCATCCGTGCCGCAGGACTTCCCCAGAGGCGGCAAGAACTGGAAAATCTCTTCGACAAGAAGCAAGGAGATATCATTGGCATCACCGAGCGGTCGGAACGACTGGGCCGGCTCTGCTGTAATCCATTTATTTTCCTACTTTTAGAGCTTTTGATCTCTTCGACCTATTGGATACGTATGGATCGCTACCGACCCAAGCAGGCGCAGACCTCGGAGGGAAACCGCGCACCAGGATGGATTTCTACACCACGCTGCAAACGAGGGGGAAGACAAACAGCTCTGAGGAGCTTGATTTGGGGAGATAATAAATTAAAGCTCGCAGGCAAGGCAGTATTGAAACCTCAGGGTCTAAAGACCGTCAGTGGTGATGCTCCAACAAAGGAGTATTCATCTCCTCCGTGCTGGAGCTGGCTGAGCATCCTTCACAGTGAAATCCTCCAGACCTGAGCAGCAGGGACAGCACTACCCCGACAATGTAAACACATTAAGAAAGCAAAGAGTTACAAGCTCGGATGCCGAGCGGCGCAATCACGTCCGAGCTATTTAGCAAATAACGTGGAAAGAAGACATGATGGATAAAGACGAAATTAATGACTGAACTGGTGCTCAGTGATTATCAAGAAACTAGTGATGAGGACCTGATTACATTCACAATGGATAATAAAGGCTTGCCCCAATCAGTAATATATATACTCAGGGCTTCAAAAGGACTCATTTCCAGCGCGGGGGAAAATTATGGGAGAAATTGGCTGGAAGGAAAAATGTCAACAGAGAAATGTGGGCTCGTAACACAAAACTTATTAGAGAGCCAAAAAGTCAGGACTCCACAATCCAAAAAAGACAATTTTGGCTAACAGCCCTATTCTTATTGCTAAAGCAGCAATCAAGCATAACACAAAAATAAAAAGGAATAGGCAGCAATCAATGTACATTAGGAGTTAGGAAGTGCATTGATAAGGAGAGCTAAAAACACCACGGGGGAGGCTGTTGCTGCCTGCCTGAAGCACGGAGGGGATTGAACAGCGCTACCCCCAGCCCAGCCCAAGGCAGCCGGGCTCTCGCAGCCACAAGGCACCAGCAGGAACAAATCACCTTTGAGGCTGCTGGAGACCCTCTGCAAACCCAACCACGCCGTTCCCCCCTCTGCAGCTCCGTTCCCAGCTGGGAAGGGGCACAGGCACAGCTCCTGTCCCCGCTGCTGCCGTGACCTTCGTGCAAAGCCACCGGAGCACCCACAAGCCCAGCGCCCTTGTCATCAGGGACAGAGCTGGGCCCCCACCCCACCAGCGAATTCCCAGCAGTCTCAACACAAATCCCCCCACTCTGACTCCTATTGTGGCCCAGAACTCTTCCCCCAGTTATCAGTTTAAGCCTTTTCCTGTGCCAGGAGTGAATTCGTCACTCACCAGCACCAGGGTACAAATCATTTTGGCTGATGTCGATAAAACATTGGGAAAGGAGTGACTTCCCAGGACGTTTTGTCTTAGGAACCCCAATCCCAGCTAAATTTTAGCCCAGGTAATTACATCTAATCTCCCCGGGTGCTCAAGCAGAGGAAAATACCCTCCTCCTACCCGTCCCTGAGTGGCTGAGCTGGAAAAGCTGTGCACTGGCAAACAGATGTGCCAAGCCTGGATATTATTGTAATGTCTTTCAAACAATTTGTATCCCCAGAACGATGGTAAAGAGATATTGTATGGCAAATAAATTAAAGCATTTGGCCATAAAGCCAATAACAGAGAGAGAGAGAGAAAGGAGTACAGACACTGGAGGAGAGAGAGGTTTTAAATGAGATTAAAGAAAGATGGAAAGTCAAGAGGAAAAGAAGGAATCCTAAAAAAAAAAAATAATATTAAAGCCGCAGCACGGATGAGCTTTCTGGGATTTGTGGATATGGTTCGGACAAAAGGTCAGCCTGTTTGTGCCAGTCTCATGAAAAACTCTGAGATGAGAGGTTAAACCCTCACAAACACCTGAAGAAACAATAACAGCAGAAAATAGAAAACCAAGAGAGGTGAGGAGCAAGGGGAGCGTCTCTGGGCACTCTCCTGCCCGGCTAAGCGACCCCACTCCCTGCTCCCACCTCTGCCAGAGCACGAGGCACAGGTAGATTGAGCACTTTGAACACGACTGCTGCTGCTCCAGAGTCCCTGGGATGGCTTAAAAAACATTTTTATTAAGCCAGATGGAGAGAGGGGGAAGGGGAAGGGGAGGAGGGGAGGGAGATACATCTATGTGCCAGGTGCCAACAAGGGGGAAGGAAGAGAAAAAGAGAAATCAAGCGTGGAAAATAAGAGAAAATGTAGTCAGAGATATAAAGCCTGTCAAATTGGCTGCAAACAGTAACAAAAGCAAAGGAGAGATAGTTTTCTCTTTAACAAATGCTTTGATCAGCTGTAGTTGATATAATTACTATATAAAGCTACAGCAAGACAGAAATAAGACACATTCATCTTCACAGAGCAAAGAGAACCTTTCTGATCGCTTCCTTTCTTTCCCAAGCTGTGACAAGCAGATTCCAGGCTGGAAGGTCACACAGCTGAGATGTGGCCGGTCCCTTTCCGAGGGGCCACGGGACCTGAGCCTGGTCCCTCAGGCTCGGCTTTGCTGGTCTGAGCCCAGGGAGGCGGCACAGCTCCCACAGGTCCAGCCAAGCAATGGGCTGGCACGATGGGCAGTGCCCTGGGCACGGAGCCAGGGAAAAGGGGGGGTCACAGCGATGGAGGAGGGCACTGATGTGGAGTTTTCCTCCCCGCGGTGAGGACCGGCTCTGGGGAAGGGTAGAAATATCCCAGCGGAAAAGCAGTGCCCATGGGAACGAGAGGCAGGGGAGGGCTCAGGGGGAGCAGCACGGTGCACACTCAGTGACCAAAACCTGCCCTCACCATTCCCAGCTGGGTGCAGAGAGCAGGACAACAGCTGAGGAAATTCCCACTGCCAACCCAGACACTCCACTTGCTGCTGCAACCGTTCCACAGCACCTGCTTTGCCTCCTTCCTCCCGTAGCACTGACCTTCACCACATCCCTCTGGCCAGCACAGCAGCCGGCCAGGTGAGACTGCCAGAACCAAGAAACATTCCCCTGGCCCAGGAAGAGAGGGAACTCATCCCAAGCGTTCCCACTGTCAGGTCACACCACACCCAGAGGTCTGATTCTGTAGTTTCCAAACATCACATTTGAATTTCAACCACTCTTTATTTATTTCAGCCTCGCTAGGTGATGTTAAAAATAACCACCACAACAAGCTATTTCTGTGAAATACCTCCCTCTCGACAAACTGACGTTGCTCACTAGAAATAAAATGTAGCCCAAAAATGCTGCCAAACCCCTCCGGTCACAACCACTGCCACGCTCAGGGGCTGTCCCTGCCTCAGTGACAGCCACAGAACATCTGTCTGTGCACAAACAGCAGAGCCAGCCCTGCAGTGCCACTGGGGGTTCGGCGTGGGACAGAAATCATCAATGATAGGGTAGTTTGGGTTGGGAGGGAGCAGAAGGGTTACGGGGCAGCGTCTGGTGGGAGCGGGGACGGCGCAGGGTGAGCGATGCAGCTGAGCAGCGCGCCCAGGGGAGGCCAGCGCGGCTCAGGGCTCAGCAGGACACACCGTGTCCTGTCACAGGACAGCCAGGACGTGTCCCTGAGGAGAGCAGAGCACCAGGCATGGTGCCCACATAGACACCAGGGCCAAATGTGGGAGCCAGTGCGCACCCCAATGAGGGAATGAGAGAGGCCACTAAAGGGACAGACCCTGAGAGCTCTCCCGAGGTCATGGAGAGAGAAGAAGCCTCTCCCAGGATGCTCTGTCCGACCATGCAGATGTGCCCCAGTTCTGTTCCCCCTGTTGGTCCCTGGGTGTCCCTGCCCCTGTCCTGACTCCGGCCCAGAGAGCTCCTCCCTCCCCGTTCTCCCCCTGGCCCTGTCCCTGTGTCCCTGCCTCAGTTTCCCTGTTGGTTCCCTTACCCCAGCCCTGCCCATGTACCGCCCCTGTGCCCCCAAACCATCGGTCCCTGATGCTCTCCCCACCCCCGTATAAAAACCCCAGACATTCCATCGCTCTCATCTTTTGCCCCTGGCTCCCCTTCACTGGAGAGGATGGAATAAACCTTCCCTGTGGAATCCCATGCAAAGACCCTTCCCGTCTCTTTGCTGTCGGTGTGCTGAAGCAGGCAGCCGGGGCGTGAGCGACGCTGGCCATGGGCTAACGAGAGCCAAAGCCCGCGGAGCACGCGTGTGTCCGTGCGCGCAGGAAGGGGGAGCGGGGCTCCTCTCCCACGTTCCACACAAACCCCTGATTTATTTAGACTGGAACAATTTGTCGTCGGCTGTAATTTTAACTACCTCCGTGCTGAGGAGCCAATCAGGGCTTGTGCTCATCGAGGCTTTTATGAGTTCCCATAAAAGCAGCAAAATGAAAACTCAGGGGCCCTTAAAATATACTCCGCGGGTTTGTGCAGTGCAATTGGAGGCTTTTATGACTCCTGTCAGGGCTTTTATGACCCTGTAAAACTGTGCAGCGGCCCAGCCTGCGATGAAAAGTGACCTCAGATGTCTTAAAAGCCTAAATGGTCCTGTACATTTACAAGATCTGCTGGCTGAATCCAGGGAAGCCCTGGGGGACGTCACCCTGGCTCAGCCCTGCTGCCGGCGAGGACGCGGGATGAGGGGCAGCCCCAGAGCACCATCGCCTCCCTGAAAAACACAAACCCCATATTTTTGCTAAAATATAGGGGGGAAATAAGCGGTTTCCCTCCTGTCAGGACAGGGCACAGCCATGGGAGGTGTTCTGCCAAGCCATGAGCTCCCTGCATAACGTGATCTGCAAGCAGCCGGGATGCAATCCTAGCGGAGCTCTGGAATAAGTGAGTTTGATGGCATCACACTCTCTCATTTCCCAACACAAACACCACTTGATTTAGCAGAAGCAGCAGGGCTTTGATTCCCCCCCTTAAATGAAGCCAAGACTGGAAGATTAGGGATGCAGCAGGGAGGCAGAAAGAAAACCCATCAGGCAGGCAGCGACAAAGAAGCATTAATAAACTGCACGAGGTACCAAACACCACACAGAAACGGGGGAAAAGAAGGGCAAAAGGATAATACAAGGTCCAGGGATGTGGCCAGAGCTTGCAGGATGCTCAGGATTGGTGCTGGGAGCCAGGGCAGAAGCACATTGGGTCACTAAGCCACAGAATGACAGTAAATGATGCAAATAAAACCAGTAGCACATCGCAGAGGGCATTAGCAAAACACATGCCTGATCCCATAAAAAAATAAGCCATCTCCCCATGCTCTCCTGAGCAGGAAAAGACACCACAGTCTCTTAAAACAAGAAGAGTTGCTTCATGCATGAGAAAAATGTGAGTATATGAGCACAGGAAAACATCCAGTCTCCTCCAGGCCACATCTAAATATCTGTTTTATTGCACTGAGAAGGTGAGCGAGGAATCCCATCCCCGGCTGGATCACACATTCAGCCCCACCAGCCTGGCCTTGGACACTTCCAGGGATCCAGGGGCAGCCACAGCTGCTCTGGGCACCCTGTGCCAGGGCCTGCTCACCCTCATAGAGAAGAATTTGTTGCTAATATCTCACCTATCCCTATTCTCTGTCAGTTTGAAGCCATTTCCCCTTGGCCTGTCCCTGCAGGCCCTTGTAAATAGCCCCCCTCTGTATCAGGTTCCCCTCTGGGTGATGGTGGGACAGCTGACCTAACCACTTTTTCCCCAAAACTCGCATTTTTGAATATAACCCAAGCTCAGACAGCAGGAACCAGGTCCTGATTAATATCAACTATCCCACAATCCCAACTTTTGATGGATATTTTGATGCCATGATGATTTTTTGCTTTTTCTTTTACACCCTTTTTATACACTCTTTTCTATAGCTTTTATATATTCTCAGTGCTTTTAGCCCACAGTTATAATTCTTTAAGTTTGATCACTTCCCTCAGACCCAATATCCCGTTAAGCCAAGAGCCCAAACACCCTGGAAACCCCAGACCCCGAGGGCCTCTCCAGAACACATTCTGTAAACAAAGCCAGGCCCAGCCAGGGGAAGGTTCCTCGCTGAGGAGTCTCGCTGGAGTCCCTCCCTGGGCAATCTTTGATAGATGTGCTAATTAGCAAGGCCTGTAATTGCACACACATCACATCGTGGGGGGCCATTCCTTCGGGGGGCATTTCGGGGTGCATTTCGATGTGCATTTCGGCGCCCCTGAGGGTCCTTCAATAAATACCGAGGTAAAACCCTTTTTCCCTCTTCACCGTGTTTAGTTCTTCATTTTAAGACCAGGGAAAGGCGTCATTTTATGCTGTCTCCACCTCCCCCCATCCCTTCGGCAGCCTTACAGCTTCAGCACGGTGCAGGAAGATGCAGCGAGGTATTAATTCCACAAAACAAGGGTCAAAACGAAAATGCCAACAGATCGGTAACATGCCAGACTTGCCAAAATCCTGCAATCCGTCTGGAAATGTTCCTAAGCAACTTTGCACACCCAGCAGAACACAAATCCCACGGTAAAGCCGGTGTCGAGCGCGCAGGTTATTGGCAATTAACATTCAGGGCAAACGCATGCAAAATCAGGGGAAAGTGAAAAAAGAGAAACTGTCTTTATTTTCCTTTCCTTCTCCCCTCTTCCCCCTCCCTTTTTTTTTTTAGGAACAGAGCATGGATGTGGAAAATAGCCTATTGAGCCCACTTCCCCGCCTCAGAGGAGCTGCAAATGTGATCCTTTGCTAGCTCAGACAAAATCTGCCATGCTACATTAGGCTTGATAGCAAATTTGCTACTTGCAAGCTTTTATCAAAACTGTATATCTTAAAAATCTTAATAACACCGAGCTTTCGGTTGGCCTTCCCGGCTGCCTCCTTCCACCCCTCCGCATCCTCTCCCCGCCGGGCGCGCGGGGCTCCGCTCGGAACCAATTCCCAATTTGGAGCTCAGCGTTTTCAGCCGCCAATAAGAAAAAGCGGAGAGTGCCGGGGTGGGGGAAGAAATCAGGCAGATCTCCACGGCTGGAATTTATTCTGGTGTGGAGAGGCCCGAACAAGGCCGGAACGCTCCCTCCACCCCGCTCGTGACCTATTTCGAGGACTTACAAGTTCATTTCTGAATGAACAACCACCCACAGGCAGCGGAACAAATGTAACACGGCCTTCCAGGGCTCTCCAGCCACGTTCCCCGGCGGCTCTGAAGGTGCAAGGGCTGGTCAAAGATGGTTTTACCCTCCCTGAAATTGCTTGTATAGAAAAGTCTTTCTCCTCAGCCACTGTCTGCTGTCTAACAAAGGCTCTGCATATGCTGGAGCCCCAGTCTCAGGGGGCTGCTGTAATAGCTGGGCTCTTTTACCCAGCCACCTCTTTTAATGAAATTTATAGAAATTTAATATCTCTGAGACCTCTTTCCTTCTGTCAAATTGTGTAGAAATTGGCCAGGAATTGGCCAAAGGGCTCAGAAACATCGGAGGGGTAGGAGTGGGTAAGGCCGACAGACAGGGACCGATGATTGCACAGACTCCTCTGGAACGACCCAAACTGAAAATCAATATCTTTTTCTTTTGTCTCTATGGGTTTGTATTTCTTTTTTGGTTTTGCTGTTAGGAAGATGGTTTTTTCACACAGCAGAATTCCACATGCAATGTTTTCTATGGCAAAAGCACGATGGGAAGATTTCAGCCAGCATCGCTGGGAGCTGCAGGACACCCTGTGGAAAGGGGACGCTGTGAATCACTCCCCCCCTCCTCAACACTCAATACCTGGAGTTTTCCCCCAATCCCATTGCCACAAGGTCTAAACCCACAAGACAGGTGATGGAAAAGCAGAGGTTTTGTGCCTCAGAGAGGCACAGGGCCCCTACACATTGATCCAGTTGGAGGATCAACTCCACAAACTGGAAAAAGATACTTTACCTCCCTAAATCTCTCCACAAAACACCAGTGGCCTCAGTGAACAAGCTCATTCAGCCTCAAAATTGAGAGAAAATGAGAAAAACTTTGGTGGAGCTGTTTAAACCCCTGCTCCAGAGTCATCTCCAACTGCAGGCGCTCCATCTGGAGCCACATCGACCAGGTTTTTTGTTTCTGGAGTGAATTCTATCACCCAGCAACTGCCTGAGCCAGCTGGGAGCTGAGGGGTTTCCTTGAATTATATTAGAGGGATAATCTCCTCACCCTGGCTCGGGAAGCAGGGGGGGGTCTTAACTCCATTACTAAAGTCGACAGAGCAGATGGGCGCAAAGCTTTCGAGGAAAATGGATGCTCTGCAGAATTCCACGAGCTAAGCAGGGCAAACACGAAGGAAGAGCCATCCCAGGCTGCTGAAATGCAGAGGACTCCACTTAATTCCTAACGGAAGTTTGTTCAGGCTTTAGCAAAGGGCAAAGCCTCGCCCCCTGCAAGGGGCAAGACGCTTTTGCCAAGTACAACAATATCTGGATTTTGTAGCTCACCCAGTTCCAGCCAGCCAAATCCTCAAATAATACTTAAAGATATTCTCCGAGGCTGGTCTGGACACGGAGAGCTGCTGTTGGAGCTCTCCAACACTTCCTATCCGAGGGGTGTTGGAGCTTTGGCAGGCTTGCCTGAAATTAAGCTTCCAAAGGGTGGCTAATGAGATTCCTTCCTCTCCTTTCAACCCCTTCAGAAATGCCTGATTTCGGGGGAGACCTCGTGCACTGGAGGATTTTTTTGGTTCTCTCCTTTTAATTCTAAGGAAGGAAAAGGTGCCGAGGATCTCTTTATTCTGTCACAGGGTTTATTTCAGGTATTCAAATGCCCAAATCCGCCCACCCTGATGTTCTCCTCAGCACAGACACACAGAGCTGCCAGTGTCTCCTTCCAGTGCTCAGATTGATAGCTGAGCATGAAGCTGTCGAGTCTCTCCCAGACAAGGCACCGAGAGGAGTATTTTTCCTGCATTAACCATCTTACTCCTCCGCTTGACTGATTAGTTACTACGCAGGATCCTCTGGATTTCCATTAGGAAGGGAAGGAGATGACAGGAGCCTGTACTTCTGGTTAATTTTGCAATTTGTCACTTTTCTTATGAAGCAAACAAAGGAACCATCTGCAAACACACCGCACCCCTCTGGGAAAGGCAAAGGCAGCTCTACAGGAGGCAATTCCCAAATTCCACACAGAAAGGGATTCACCCCAATCCCCATTTCCTTGCACCATCCCTCCTGGCTACTTCAGGGGTGGTGCTGGTGGTTGTCACTCGGTGGCTCTCAGCCCTGCTGTGCCCTCCACCCCCAGGCACGCTCCGCACGCTGCATTCCCAACGAGGCCCCGGTCACAGCCACGCTCCTCCGGCTGCGCCGATTCCCTCAAGCACAGTGACCAGATAAGACCTTTATCAGTCAATTCTATTCCACAACAGGAAGAACACGGGGTGAAATTCAAAGAAGTTGGAGTCAGACTTCATAAAAAGGGCTGATTACCCACTTCACGAACCAGAGCAACAGCTCCCTGTGCCTCTCTGGATTCTCCGTGTCGGCTCAGAGCAGGGATGCTCAGCTCTGTTCCCTTCTCCCTCTTTCCCAGCCAAGAGACATCTCTATCAGAGCTGAGGAGGCTCCCCAAACCTGTTGCTCACTGCCTGGAGATCCTCAGTACAAGGTGTGGAGGTGAAATACAGCATCTCTGCATTCCAACCACTGCCAGAACTCCAGCAGAGAAGGAAAATCCTCGAGGAGTTGAGATCCCCCCGAGCACCTCCCGTGGGAGCTATTTCCTTGCCTGGCTGCACTGCTGCGCACGTGTCACGGGGAGCTGAGGACGTGGTGTGGCGCAGGCCTGCGTGTCAGCTCTGAGTCTGGCTTAGAAATGAATGGTTTCTGCTATTTCCCCGTGGAGAGAGGAGCGAGCGCTCCCCGCACACACACAAAATCAATAAGTCGTTGGGTCTCGGGGAACAGCTCTTTTAATTACAGCTCTCCCCTGAGCTGGGCGCAGGCTTTGCAGGTTGGCAGCGCGGCGGAAAACAGGGAAGGACAGTCCCTGGGGGCGTGCGGGGACCATTGGAAACGCTGGAGGCGAAGAGGGGGCATTAACCACTTCTCCCAGTACATTCCCAGTCCCGCCTTGGCACTGTCCTGATCCGGGCCAGCCTCACCTCACCCCAGTGTCAAACTCCAAGCAGACAGACACACGCTGCTATTTATCATACAGGGACCTAATCCACAGAACCTTTTGCTGCTGGCTTTATCCATCGCATTTATCTGCTGATCTCTCCCATCTCATCTCATCTCGCATTCCGTGCAGCCTCCCCGGAGCTGCAGCTGGTTTGTGAGCAGCAGTGTAAAGCCTGATTTAATACCTGGGAATGGGGAGCAGTGCCCTTTTCTAGGGAGCCGCAGCTGGGGCGACCCCTTTGCAAGGGGCATTGGGATGCTGCCAGCCCTGCCACGGCTCCCCAACCAAACTGGCCACTTAATCCCAAAAACCACTGCCAGGAAAAAGGTGAGACCTTCGCCCCAAGCCTCCCCTGGATTCAGCCAGCTCCCCCATCCCTCCTCCCTCTCTCCTGCTCCTTCTTTAACTCCGTTTCCAAGTGCTGAGTTACTATCAAGGAAGGTTTAATAGGATCCTGGATTTTAAAGCCACTGGCAACACAGTCTGGGCCTTTTATGGTTAGTAATGAATAAAAGAACTCAAATCACCTTTTTTTTTTCCTCTCTCTTAACAGTCTCTGCCTACAAATTAAAGTCATTGTGCCTCTCGCTCTGTCTCACTCCTTTTGTCTTCCTCCAACACCATCTGAGACCGTGCAGCTCTAGTCCAAGATGTGCCCTGTTTCCCTCCCCTCCTTTTATTTATTTTGCAATATTTACCCCTTCCAAATCTCCCCACTACTTGCTCTCACTTCCATTCCATCTTTTTTTTCCTGCTATCCTTTCCTTTCTTTTTTTTTATTACCCCACATTATCAGGGGAGCGATGACATTTTGGAACCCCACTGCAGAATGAAGCCCTTGACTCCTTTCCCTAGAGCTGGCAACCAGCCCTTCACGGTAGAAAAAGCCAAAATTGCTACTATCTTGTCACCAATTCTGGTTATTTTTAGCACTCTTTCCCTTAAAGCGCCAGCTCCCCGAATCATGTGATTACGACATGAATCTTATCTCCGATCTAAAAAAGTTTCATGCCCTCACAGCTGCCAGAGAAGTGCTGGGAAAGATGAGTCAGACTTTCAAAAACAGGCAGAAAGACTGGGCTTAACTGCATCTTGCTGAAACCGTAACTCAGGGGGCACCTAACCCCGCTTATTAAATGTTCCTAATTTTCAATGCAATGCTGGAGAGAATTAGCCATTCAAGCGCTGCCGGGTGGCTTCAGAAGTCTCCCCGTTACCTCACTTAATTAAGACAGCACAGAAGATCTTCATATCCTTTGGGTGAAGCGCTGGCTCGGTTGGACATTTTTTCATTAGCGTCACCATAAATAAGATTTCAAGCCTTGGCATTTACCACAGGAGCGGGATGAAGAAATCAACGGGAAGACAAAGCCTTTTGGTAACCGCAAGTGGATTTCAAGGCAAACCCCGACTCTCTTATCTTCGCGTTTATCTTTATCCCGTTGATACGGCGCTATCGATGGCCGGCAGCTATCTGATGGCACACTAACAGCTCTATTTGCAGCTCTCGAGGCGATAGCCCCGCGCCCTCCCCCATCACCAGCAGATTTTGTATGACAGGAACGTTACGCGACCTTTCCTTCCGCTTTTTCACCCGGCCTGGACTCGCTCTGTGTGCAGAAATGCCCAGCTAGCCCTGAAGAGCACCTGGGTAACTGGGAATTTTATCATTATAATATATAAGCCAAGGAAAAAGGACGAAAAAAAAAGACAAGAAGAGGAAAAAGATGAAGCTCCTGAGCTCCACCTCATCTCCCTCCCAGTTCCTGCCTCATATTTACCCTTCTCACACGTGCTCACAATTTTCCCTTGTTCGGCACAGGGAGATGCACTGAATGACACAGGATATTTAAGCAAACACTTTACCCTCCTACTGCTATTTATTATTAATAATATACTGCTAACTCTGCCCTTGCAGGCACCTCTAGGAGGGAAATAGAGTCTGTAAGTGTCCACAGGCAGATTGCCCAGCCGTGCTCCCTCCCCATGCCATGAACAGGAGCACATCCCTGTTTGCCTTCCCTGGTCTTCGTGACTTTCTCCATCTTTTTTTCCATGGAGGATATAAGCTGAATAAATGTTTCCCTCACCCCCACACAAAAGAAAACTCCATATCTCTTTGCACAAGCCCCAAAATATATTTTCCCACCTTGTGACTGAACTTGAACCTCCTCCACTTCACGCGCCTTCCAAAATAACCCCGAGTCAAGCAGTTCAAATTAAAGCGACAAGAGCTGAGTGTTTGGCCCCCCTCATTTCAAATGACACACTCGAAAATAAAGAGCCATTTTTGGCTTATTTTTCCATGCTTTCCCTTTCCCCCCGGACAACTTGAGAGCTCTTGTATGAATGGGGAAATGATTTCAGATGGCTAAAAAGGCATTATTATTTCTACAGGAAAAACGCATGTGGAATTTGGTCCGGCTACCTCGGGAAAAGCGATCCCATGTCCAACTGACTGTGAAGGCAGATCCTCATAGGATATAAACACTTCAGAGAAATCAGAGCAGCACAAGGGCTTCCTCCAAGCTCCACCTGGCTCATGGGGACATCACCACCAAGGCCACCATGGCAGCTCTTGGTGCAGGGAACACTTCAGGTCCCTCTTTCGGGACCAAAACCTTTTCACACAAAGTCTCCAGGATTTCAGATCTGGGCTCCACAAAGATTCACCTTCCAGTATAAGAATTTGTTGAAAGCAGAATATGGTTGTACACAAGGACAGCTGATGCCTGACATTTATCTTCATGACTGAAGACTGCAGACCACAGAACATGAGAGGCAGAGTTAGTTATCTTCTCCTTAGCCATGACTGACAGTAAATGTCAGCAAAGATTAGTTATTCTGTATCATATCCCTGCCACGCATGTTTTTAATTCTCCTACTGCTCCTGTACTGTTTCCACTTCCAGTTGTAATAAATCAAATGTACTTGCTCTGCGTGAAGAAAAGTTGCTGCAGTTGGAGAAGACCTGCTGGTCACCCACCGTACCCACTTCACGTGTCCTCACCCCAGACAGAGGTCCCTGCTCTGTATCTCTGATCACAGTGGTTTCATTTCGGTTAAAATTGTAATTAAATCCATTTGATATTTGTGCATCGCCTTCCATCGTGATGGATCCAGCAACACAAGGTAACAAACGAGTCGCTTCTCTCAGCAGTGAAATGCAGCCACGTGTGGGGTGAAAGTCTCAGAGTTTAACAACCTGATGCCACCTGAGTGGCAGTTCTGGACAGGCACAGAAAGCCACCAAGGAAGAATTTGGAAAGAAACAGTGGTGAAGTCTGGAAGACACGAGAAGTACTGCCTTTGCCAGCAGAAATAAACCCCAGCTCTCTGGAACATGGGCAGCACTCCAGCGCTTTGGGTTCAGCTCGTTGCAGGGGGGTGACCTGTCACGAGCTCAACAAACCCACTGTGCTCTGGGGAGAGCACACATTAACGTCCAGTTGAGATCCCAGCTCTGTCACGGAGCTCATGACAGCTCAGAGAGCTCAGAGTCAGCGAGCTCTGCCATGGCAGCCTGCCCCAAACTCCCTGGGCATCAGAGTGAGCCTTTCCTTGTGCCCAGGCCACCCTCAGGCCCACACGGTCCGGAGGGGCTGGAAGGATTCCATCCCACCTACTCATCCATACCCGAGCTCTTCCTCACCGTGCATCGCATCACCACCCTTGGATGCTGAGTGCCATCTCTACCCGAGGTTCAGTGAACACGAGTGACACCACATTTCGACCTTTTGCACCCTGCTGCCCGATCCCCTCTTTGTTTCACCCCACCTCGCATGGGCTTTGCTGCTCTCCTTCTGCTGGGGCCCACCCCACGCAGCCCCTCACTGCACCCAGCCAACGATTCCAACCCAAAACCAACTCCAACTTCGTTCCAAGGTGGTTTTCATCTGTTCTTCACTCCATCCCCTGATTCAGTGCTGGGGTTTGCTGCCAGTCCTGCAAGCTGGAGGAGAAGCCAGCGACAACTCGGGAGGGCACCAGGTCCCTTCCTAATGGCTTTCATGTCTTCCTGTACCTTTAAATAATTGAAATCTCTTTGTTGCTGAGTACATCCAAGCAAGAGGGCACTAAAAGTTTTAAACCTCTCTGGGGACACCAGGGCCAGGAAATCTACACAAGTCACAAGATGTCCTGCCACCAAAGTACCTCGTCTCCTGAAACGAGACCGCCTGCTCTGCTCCTCGGAGCCGCTCCTGTAGCGCTTGCTCTCTCAGGGTGCTTGTCACTACTACGGGAAAGGCATCGTCCTTGACTCCTAACAGCGTTTTCAAATCTGCTTTAAAATATCATTTCAGTGTAGAGCATGATGCCTACAAAGTGCTCCTCCAGAGAGAAGTGGCAGCAGGGTGACACGAGGTTCCTGTCAGCCCTACAAAAGCACAGCACATCGCTTCACCGACGTGGCTGGCCCTCGTAGCAACTAGGTTACGTTCCTAAAGCACGAGGAGCGTGGAGAGGTGAGTCAGACCTTTCTGCCCCAGGAATTCCCCAAGGGAAAGAACACCTAAAAGGCCTTTTTTCTTCCCATAAGAGGAAGGCAACTATACAACTGCAAGGAGTTTGCAAGCGGGAGTAAGCCACAGGTCAGCTCAGCAATGGGGCAGCTCTGGGTGCTGCTGTAGCTGCTCACCATCAGCCCTCCCTGAGCTGCTCAGCAGCAGGAGGCCAGCAAGGCACCGCTCAGAAATCAGATCTAACAGCTCGCCCTCAAAGTCCACGTCTCTTCAGAGATGTGCCTAATTAAATAATCTTTTCATTTCATTTCAAGACAGCAGAGCGCTCTTAAAGACCCTGACAGCTTGCTGACGATCCAGAGGTGGTGGGCACACAGTCCCAGGGTTACAGAGGGAGAGGATCAACACCAGACAGGTGCCTGGGCTCACCAGGATCACGGAGGAATGACCCCAGACAACTGCCCTGCGCTTCAATCACCAGTTGCCACTTCCGATAGCTAAATCCCCGTGCATCACTCCTGATGTAAATAACCATCCATTTATAACTCCTTGTAATTACCTGCCTATTTCTGCGGCCCGCCTTCACAAGGTAGTCTCTCTGCAATTATAGTTAATTGCCTTGATTGCTACTGCATATTTCAAGAAAGTTCAGAAAAAAATGCCTGAGACAGGGTAGTTTAACAAAGAGCCATATGGGGACCAGAACAGAAGGAGTTAACGTTTGAAGCTTCCGATTTATTTCTCATTCCTGTCAAAGTAAACCCTGAGGATGTGGAAGCCCTTCCAGAACCACCGACACAAGTCCTGACCATTTCTGTAATAACTTGTGAAACTTTCTTTGAACAGAAGCATCAGGTGGAGCAGCCCCTGCCAGCCCTCTGCAGGTGTTCTCAGCACCCAGGGGTGATGCAGGTTTATGTCCCATTATGCAGATACCCTTTACCCCATAATCACGGGACTCATCCGTGCCCAGGCTCTGAATTTCCCAGGGCTCTGAGCTCCATCATTTAGCAAATTAAGCAAAGCACAGGGACAACCCCGCCCCTCCAAATCTGAGCAGCCCCTCCCCACGCCAGAATGTTCCCCCTGCTCTGCTCTGGGACTTGAGCCCAGGCTTCCACACGGGACCAAATGTCCACCACGAGCCATCGGTGTCCTCGTTTGCCCTCTGCTCATTCTCTGCTATCCCGACCTTCCCGTGCCTCCCGGATCCTGGCCGGAGCTGCACCCACGGTGTTACAATCCCCAGCCCACGGGAAGGTCAAGCAGAGCAAAAGCTCCCACCGAGCCACAAATCCTCTGCTCACCTTCCTTCTGAAGGGACATCAATTACTCGGGGCTGTCAGGATGATAAGGCAGCCCGGCCTCCACAATAAGGAGGATATTCCGGCTAATAACTTCCCATTAAGCTCCTCGGAGCTGGATGTTTTCCATGCTTTTCTGCAGGGCTGCTGCCAGGGCTTGTTTGCTCTCCTTACCCAGCTAACTCTTGAAGGGATATGGCTCGAGGCACTGTTGTAAAATGAGCTCTCTACCACCAGCCCGGCTGGGAATCCCTGGCAGAGCCGGACAGAGAAACCACAGCCTCTGAGTTCTGCTCTGATCCCAGCTTAGCCTTTCTCTTCCAAAGGAAGATGACAGCATTCAACAGAAGTTTTTTTTTTTTTTTTAAAGAAGTGGAAGAAACCTCTTATCCATCACTTCTGACCAGTTTATTGTCTGCAAGCACATTCCCAGCACGCTGAAGGGATACCAGGAGAGGATGGCTGAGATGTTATATTTCACTTTTTCTCCCCTTGATGTTCACTGACCTTCAAATGTCCTTCCCCACCAACTGAGAGGTGAATCTAGAGGGGAATCTCAAGTTCAGGGTTAGTTTATGATGCTGAGCTGAAGATTCACATTTGCATCCCTTCGCATCCTGCACCTCCTCCTCATCCTTCCCAGCAGCTCGTCCTTCCAGGGCCACCAACCACATCACCACAAGCACCAGGATGAGAATGGACCCTTCCTTCCCTTCCTACTCCCAGGCGGGAAGTACATCAGGGATGCTCAGGGAACTACTCCAAAGCACTCCTTATCCTGCATTTCTCAAGAGTACGAAACCGGGCTGGACTTGTGGGGGTTACCTTCACCTCAGGAAATTTGCTGGAGGAGAAAGAAATCTCTGTTCCATTAATGCTTCATAAAAATTTTACAAGGTTTCAGCTAAAGGAAGGAAAACAAACAGAGATGGTGTCGGCACCCAGGCACTCTTGAAATCAAACATTCTTTCTCTAACGCGTTTTTTTTTAAGTAGTACCAATCAGGAAAGCAATCAAGCACGAAGCCCACAGCTCCCAGTGCTTCCATTTCCAGCATCTGAAGTTTTCCCAGCTCAGGACATTCGCTCCCAGTGCTCCCACACAAGTGCGTACCTCACCAAGTCTCTGGAGCAGCTGGTGAGATGAACACCAAAAACCACCCAGAAAGCCAAGGCCACCACATCCTGACAGGATCCTGGTTTTGATGGAATTCATTGAATTCCCTGCACCAGCATCCAGAACTGGGATGGGATCGATGTGCACGGGGACTGTGAGCATTATCTAAGCACGTGGGGATGGGTAAAGGAGGAAGCTCCTGTCCTTCCCTAATAAAGCAGGAAGCTTTCCATCCACCACAGCATTAACAACTCCTTCATTAAAATCCGGAGCCGAGGCTGTTTTTCCAGCAGGGAGTGGCGCAGCACAGCCAGGATAGTAACGAGAGGTTTGCCATTAAATCAGCAGCTGAGGTCTGGTCCAGGCAGAGACATTTGGAAAGCGGGTACCTGAGTCAGCTCGAGACCCGTCTAATCAGTCTGGGAAAATGTCAAAGGTATTTCTGCAGTGTTCACTGGCCAAAAAGACCCAATAATCTCTTCTTCCCCTTTGTTCCTTTGTTTTTCCGAGACCTTGCCTTTCGCTGCAGAAACAATCTGCTGTAAACATGCACAGCTCCCAAAATTCGGGCTTCTTCATAAACTGTGTATTAAAAACCAACCCCCCAAAGAAAACTCTGAATACAAAACAGTTATTGGAGAGCTGCACGGTGACAGCGATGAGGAACAAACCCACCCAAAGTAAGGAGGAAAAGAAGTAAATAAGGAAAATACCAAGGAAAAAAATTCTGCTGAGAACTCAGGAGACATTAATTGTCTAAGATCAAATGCGTATGGATAAAATATACATAAGGCTCATAAATCTACGTCACATAGACAGATGCAATGCTAAATATACATTGGCTATTTTGCAAAACTTGAAATTAAAAACTCTATTTTCATCCATAAATGGCTTTCGCTCTCTTCACCTGCCACAGGTTCTGAGAAAGGAAAACATTTTTTTCCCTGAACAACTGCACAGAGATTTGGGGTAATTCCCGGGATGCAGCCACAGCAGGTGATGAATCCACCAGCATCCCACCTCTGCAGTGAGATCCCGGCTCCTGCTGCCCCAAGCCCCTCAGCCCTCACCTCCAGCCTCTACTGAACAAATGTTCATTCCAAGGAGAGGAATGAAGCCCTTTTGGCTGGAGCTGCCTTTGGAGAAGGAGCATCCCATTTCCCAGAGCCTGCTAACACCCCAAGAACCCGCACTGCACCCCACTGCTCACAGCCTGGCTGCGCACCACGCCCAAGGCAGCAAAAAGCACCAGAGCTCCCAAATAAAGCCAGGGGAGATGGTTTCTCCCATCTACCTCCCCCCTGGAAATTTCCCAGAGCTCTCTGTGGATGTCTAAGCTGGTTAAATACATGGGGGGCTCCCAAAACACGCTGGGGATAAATCAGATTAGAGGAGCTGCATTTCGACCTCGTGTTTCTCAAACCCCTCTGCATCCCCCAGGCTGCAGCCAGAGCTGCTGAGCATTCACAAGGAGCAATAGGAGAGAAACCCACGAGCCTAAGAGAAAAGGAAAAAAAAAATAGCAATAAAGGCTTTGCTGCCTCCATGGCTGGCTCTGGAGAGGCCGGGAGGCTGGTTAATGGATGTCAGTTCTGTTTCCATTGAAGAAAAGAAAAATCAATGAAGCCTCTTAGGCAGGCAGGGCACAGCCACGGCCCTCATGCCGCTTTGCCTTCTCCTCACCCGCCACCCCAGCCACAAACGCAGCTTGGATCCACATTACCCAGCCAGGGATGCAGAGCCAGGCAGCCCTGTGGGCTCCCACAGAGGCAGGAGAAGCAGGAACATCCGTAACCTCATCCTCCACGCCGCCTCTTCACCTGCAGATGTTCACTCCACGCATTTCTGCAGCAACGGCTGTGCTGGGGGTGGGGGGGAAGATCCTCAGCTCAAACTGCCACGTTGGCACAGACCCCACTGCAGATGCGATTGCAAAGCTAAAATTCTCTTTCCAACTACTTTTGGGGTTGGGTTTTTTATTGTACTCCTGTGGTTTTTGCCACACTGACACGAGCAGTGCTTTGCTGGCAGAAGGGACCCGCTCTGGGTGGTCTCCATAGAGCTGGAGTCGGATTTTTCCCTTTACTGCCTCTGTTTCAGCCTCTCATGCAGAAAAGATGCAGCTCAGACATTTCGTTAGCACTAAAAAGAATACTAATGAACTCGCAGGTTGCTGGGTGAGGCACCTAATGACAAGCCACATGCAGAATTGCTTAGCTGAGTCTCCTGGAAGTTACAGGGATGAGATTTAAACGGACTCAGGATGCAAAAAAATCACAAAAACCACCATTTCTCCCCCTGTTTCTGCTTAGTGCAGTACCAGGTGTTTTCCTGCTGCTCAGCACCCTCACAAAGCTCTAATACAGCTGATCAATGTTAGATATTTCCTATTCTGATTCTACAGCTTCCTCTGAATGCTGGGGTTGGGATTCATCCCCTCACCAGCCAAGTTCAACCACTTGGATCCCGTTTCACAGCAAATGGAGAGAAAGAGGCACTGCTAGGCCACAATCTGCCTGACCTGTTCCAGACACTTGCCTCAGACTGGGATCAACTGCACCCCAAAAAGGCCCAGTGCTCCCCAGTGACTGTGAAGGGGGCTGCACAAACACACCCAGACACAGCCACTCATCAGCTCAGACAGCTGCAGTTACAGCAGCAGGTATCCCACACTGCTCCTGCTCTTCTGGGCTCCTGTGGAAATGCTCATGGGTCAAGAGACATCCAGCTTTTGACAGAATTTTTGCCAGTTCCTGTGCTTTTCCTCTCTTCCCCCTTAGCCCACGTCCTCATCCAGGACTCCGGGAGATGAGCTGGTCCCTCTGTCTTCCCAATACCTGCTCAGATCAGACACCTGGTTTCTGGGTGCCAGAATTTCTGGATGGATCTAAGTGGGAACACAGAACCACGACATCCATGACAGAATCAAAGCATCCTGGTTTAAGACATACCCCTGGGTGAAGCAGTCTCTGACAGGAGCACATCGCTCTCCCAAAGTTTGTGTCTTACTCAGGGTGAGCGAGCCCGCCCAGCCCTTGATGGAGGAGCTCTTCAGCAAACAGCTGCCCGAAAATACGGCTGCAGCATCTTGGGGTAAGGATCAGAGCCTTGGAAAAGCATGGACGGGGCTCATTTTGGGCAGGCAGCCACGCATTACCAGAAATAAAAGATAAAGCACCACATCCCACCCAAGGCAAAGTCCATCTGCGCCAAGGAGCTTTACACAGCACCAAAAAATAGACTCAAATCTAATGTCTCTGGTGCTGGGGAAAGGCTGGATATGGATCCTGTTTTCCAAGCTGCCTTCTCTCCTAATAACATATCCTGATACATTTTTAGCCTTGAGTCCTACTGGGATGAGCTTATTCAATCGTGCTTTTCACCTACACACCTCTGTCTAGCAATCTTCCCCAATAATTCGTGAAGCCTTTGGCCAATTTTAACTAAATTTGACAGAGGAACAGATGGCTCAAAGACATTAAGTACCTGCAAGTCTAGTGCAGATAGGCAGCCAGGTACAGGAGAGGGACGCTGCGAGTGCCCCACGGAGGAAAAGGCCACAGGAAAATGAGATTCATCCTCATCTGAACCTTGGAGAATCCACTCAGCACAAAGCCTTTCCAAACGTCCTCACCGCAGGCAGCAAATCATTGACTCCTACTCGGACTGAAACCAAGTAAACTTAGAAGAACCCCGGCTTTATCGGCCTCCGTGCCAGTCAGAGGATGGATTTTGCATATGAAATCAGAGCTTGTGCGACAGCTCAGACAAAGGAGGAAAACCAGCAGGGAAGGAAAGTGAAGTTGCTGCCGGCACCAAGGAACCGCAGGATATCTCGCACCAAACCTTTCCATATCTATCCAAGGGCCTTGGATGCTGCATGAGGGGTGAGGGGATGGCTCATGCAGCAAATTTTGGGTGGTTCCTGCACCAATTTTTCTTGGCTCCATTCAAGACATTTGGTGCATCAAAGGAGGACACAAAACACACGATCTGAGCGGCCCCAGGCTCGCCAGACGCCAGTAATAGAGCCGCTCATCTATTTCCCATCAATGTATCTTCTTAATGAAGGAAGATGGCTTTTTAATAAATAAAAGCTTTCACCAAAAATAGCTGCACGGTCATCTATAATCCCCTGAAAACTTATAAAGCTCTAAAGTTGAGACGCAAAGCACAGAGCAAGAGTTGGGTGGGGGGTGGTGAGGAAATAGGGCAGCCCCTCCCAAACCTTTGCAGCCAGAAGGAAACGCAGAACACCTTTTCTGCACACACCTGCACACGCCTCACCCTCCCAGCACCAAAGCAGCGTCAAAAGCATTTTGCAACCAAATATTCCCAAATTCCCAGAGCTTAGGCAAGTACTTTTGTTTCTATGTCGGTGCAGGGCGGGGGAAGAGGCGAAGAGCAGCAAAATTACATCATCGGAAAGGGTGAGCTGGTGGCACAGCGAGGACGGAGGAGGCAGCAGCCCCCTGAGCCAGAACCGGGGAGGGATTAGGCACCGAGCCACGTGGCCACCACCTCCCCTTTCGTGTCTATCAGCACCACCTCCCCTCTCCTCCAAGTAAAGCAGATTTGTCCACAAAATCAGCTCCGGGTGGCACAGCCTGGCCCAGCAGGTACAGATGGGCTCGCTGATCAAGATGGATCATTTGGCACGTTCCGGTGACCCGGGCGCAACCGCAGAACGGGCTCTTTGCTCAGGGCCCTCTCCAGGGCCGGGGCGTCGGGGACAAAAATGAGAGGAGCCTCCAAAACACGCAGGGCCCCCACATCTGGCCCCTCCAGCTCATCTCCCCCCTCCCCACCAAGGTCTGGCTTGTTTGCCTCATGGAAGCCCCCTCCCCGCTCTCAGACAAGGTTAATAGGGTAGAGAGAGAGCATCTGTTTATGAGAAGGTTATCAAGTGAAAGGCAGTAACGCAGCCTCCAAACCAGCTTTTCATAGCCTCTTACTTATTATTTAATTTGGCTCCAGTACGTGAAATTAGGCTAATGGCTGTTAAGTGGTTAAGGCACGCACATTGTCCATCTGCCGAGAAGGCTCCGGGCCGTTGTTCTGTTTCAAAGGCTAAGGAGGAAAAATAATATGAGAGTTGCATGCTGTTAGTTTGAGAGCTCATAAATGCATTTTTTCTCCTCTTTCCCTCGCTTTTATACTTCTTTTATCTCCAGTGCTTTGCCTGTTGCAGCATTATGAACTTCTGGAAAGCGAGTTACTGGCTTTATTATTTTTTTTGTCAGTGCTCTTGTGCCTTTTTTCGCCTTTATTTTTTTTCTAAGCGGAGGGAAGGGCGAGCCAGCCCGTTCCAGCAATGCCACAGCCACCAGCTGTTGCAGTCTTCCCATTCAGCCGAGCTCAGTGCAGCATCCCCCATTTGAGAGAGGAGAATTAAGCACAAAGCCCTGAGCTTTTGTCTCTTCTCCTTGACACCAGGACTGGCAGCTTCTCCCCACCAACACAACATCAGCTCTGCAGTTTTCCTTACGCGCAATCTGGAGCGCTCAGCCCCTCCCCACCTGCTCTCCTTGCTGCATTTAATGAGCAGTTCCACACATAGCATGGAAGCTGTGTGGTTTCCTACCCATTTTAAACCTTAAATGGTGCAAGCTCAGCCTGGATCTCCCTCTTCCCCCTGAGTTTTGCACGTAACTGGCGCCCACGCGGATTCTCAGCTGTCTCGTACAAGAGTTGAGCTTGTTCTGTCATTACTTCAGAGGAATAATGAGGTCTCTCAAGCTCTACTGTTTTCATGGGAGTTGTAGGAACATAACCTCCCCGTAGAACCTGACCAAAACCCGGCAGCTGGTTCACCAAAGCCAGCAGGAACAGCGAAGGGGAAAAGGGACACCTGCATCTTCTTCCATGAAGCCACAAACAAGCTGTGAACAGCTTCTGGGCAGATGAGCTGCAGACAAAGCGAGGCTAAACCACATGGAAAACCTGGCCAAAATCCTTGGAATCACGGGATCACAGAATGGTTTGGGTTGGAAGTTTAAAGCCCGTCCAGTGCCACCCCCTGCCATGGGCAGGGACACCTTCCACTGTCCCAGGTTATTCCAAGCCCTGTCCAACCTGGCCTTGGACACTGCCAGGGATCCAGGGGCAGCCACAGCTTCTCTGGGCACCCTGTGCCAGGGCCTCCCCACCCTCACAGGGAGCAATTCCTTCCCAATATCCCACCCATCCCTGCCCTCTGGCACTGGGAAGCCATTCCCTTTTGTTCCATCAGGTAAGGGAAACTGCTTTACCTGACAGCAGCCCTGGGAAGGAGCGTGCTCCGAGGAGGGGAACTGCAGGCAGGAGAGGGAAGGGAAGGAACCCTCCAGCCACTGCAAAAAAAATAACAGCCCAAAGCCATCTCTGTCCCCTGCGCAGGAGCTGAGCCGTCTCCGAGCGAGGAGGGTTATTTACGGGGACACGAGGAAGGAGAAGGCAGCTGACGAGCAGCTCTCATTTCCCTCCATTACTGCAACAACCCCACTTGAAATCCGACTTCATTTCTTCCTTTCCAAGCCAGGAAAAAACCAAATAACTGAATGCCACAAACAAAGGCAGCCTTCCACCCTTGTTATCCCCCTGATTTTGCCAGGGGTTAGCGGGGTGGTTGCAGACTCCCAGCAGGAGAGACAAGCAGCAGTTGGCAGCACCAGGAGAAAAGATTGGAGCATTTACCAACAGGCTCGTCCCCTCACCTATCCCAAAAGGAGCCCCCAGTGCTGCTTTTCCGAGGAAACACTTTTCCAAGGTATAGCTGTGGCATCCAGGCTTGCCATCTGCTCCATCTCCCCTGGCTTTATCCCTGTGTCCCGCCTCTCTCACCAGGTATCTGCATGAATTACTCCTCCCCACTTGCACCTTTGTTCACAACGTGTATAAATATATACTTATATTTTTAAAAATCTTTATACATTTTAAATTTTTTGCGTATGAATACACGTATTTATTTAAATATTGCAAGTTGGCACTAGATTATCTTCGAGGCCCCTTCCAACCCGAGCATTTCAATGATTTCATGATGAACACGCACAAATTCGGTCTCCGCGTGTGCCGATGGCTGGCACGTGCAGAACGAACTGTGCTCAGGAGGTGCTTTGTTATGACACTCAACCCCTAAATCCCCAGCCCTATACTCATTTTGACACTGCTCTCCTGCTGAACCTGACCCAAAATGCACCATCCAGGCTGTGTTTTTTGGGCAAAGATATGAGGAAAACAGGAAATTAAGCTGCTGGTGCTGCCTGACGGGAGGATAAAGCGGCTGTGCTGCAATAACCACCCAAGTGAGATGCTCAGCCCATGTCCTGCAGCTCTGCACCTGCTTGTGCTGACAAATAACTGCCCGGCGTGCAGAGCTGTCTGGGATTATGGAAGGGAGCGGGACTCACAGAAACCTGCCCAGATCTGGTCGACCAGTGTGGGAAACTCGCGCTGGTGCAGCAATTTCCAGGGGGGGAAATGAGCCCATGCAATATTTTTATTTGACGCTGGCAGAAGCCCTGCTCCGACACATTTCTCCCTGTTCTGCTGCCAGCGCTGCTTAATTCCCGTGGCAGGCTGGCGGGAGCGGTGAAGCGATCCTAGCAGAAGTCTGACACCACCAGAGTTGTGTGTGAATAGCATATCCCGCAAATCTGCAGGATAGAGAACATCTGCAAACCAGGTTAAGGGATAAATACTGACAAGCCCTGACTGGAGGAAAGAGCGTTCATTCCAACACCTGCATGACCTGGAGGATTGTTACGGTTTTCCCTCTAAATGCTGCTGAACCAGGTGATGGAGCCACGTGGAAAACCAGGAGGAGGAGGCAATTCAGACCCTCCAACCTGCCCCCACATGGAGCATGGGGGGCTTCCATGTGGATTTGGGGGAAGCTGGGAGGGCAGGGTTTGCAGGAAGCATCCTTCAAGGGGTCCTTCCTGTTAGCACAATGCCAGGGAGCTTATGCAAGGAAGGGAAGGATTACAGCACTTTGCTTCTGATCATCCCGGTTTTGAAGGGGTTTCTTGGCCTTAGTTGCCAGCAATTTTGGCAAGAGGTTTCCCAAGCACTGAGCTGGCAGTCGTAGGGAAGAGGGTGGCTTTATCCAAGACATAAAAATCCAGAGAGATGGCTTTGAACTAAAGCTGATGCAGGAGAAAGACAAAAAGGAAATATCCTTGTGGGCACAGCAGCTGCTCCAGAGACAGCAGGGAAAATTTGTGGAGAGGAGGATGAGCTCAGAGGAGAGTTTTCCCCAGACTGCAGGATCGCAGTGTGGAATGAGGAGACCTGAGGAGCACAGGCTCCATCTTTTTCCTCTGATTCCTTTAAGAAAGGGAAGCTTTGACCCCCTCCTCCCGTCTCAGGGGAACAGGGAAGGAGGACACGCTGCTCACAGCCTGCAGCCTCGCTGGTGGGATGGGAAATTGCTCTGCTCCTGCTGGGATCTGCAGCCCTGGCTGCTATAGGGAGTGATGGATGAAAGGGAGGGAGAGGAGGAGGAAGCTGTGTCTTAAGGCTCTGCAGCAGCAAATGGCCTCAGCGATTAGAACTGAGTGGGCAGCTGTGTATCACTCTGGATTTTCTGCGTGTTTCATCACTAGCAGTGACTCAGGAATATTCTTCATCGCCCTCAAGCGAGGATATGATCATTTTCTGCCACTTGAGATGAAGCTAATTTTACAGCAGCTTACAGGGAGAGAGATGTCATGTGCTGATTTCTGTACTGTCTGCATCGCCCAGCGCTGCAGCACAGCCAGGCCAGAGGTGCTGACTGCTGTTAGTTACACCACCCAGCACCAGGACAGGCAATCCAGGGAACGGGTGTTTGGAGCTGCAGGTCCCAGAAAGACGAGAGGAGAAAAGCAGCACAGAGTCAAGAGTTCCCAGTGAGGAGGAACGTAACAGCATCCCTTCTCCAGGCAAGTTCATGGAATCTAAGCGTGGTTTGGGATGGAAGGGACCTTCAAGCTCATCTTGTTCCCCCCCCTGCCATGGGCAGGGACACCTTCCACTATCCCAGGTTGCTCCAAGCCCCATCCAACCTGGCCTTGGACACTTCCAGGGATGGGGCAGCCACAGCTTCTCTGGGCACCCTGTGCCAGTCCTGTTCCTCAGGAGGAGAAGCATCCAGACTGCCTGAAGGTGTGGGATCTGCTCCTGATAGGACGAGTGTGCCGAGCAAGACCGAGGGGCAGAGGACAGAACTCAACACTCAAATCCAACCAGTCCCAGAGACTCCAAATTTACCAAAACCAAATCCCGATGAGTAAGGAGGCCGCTTTTCATAGATTCCCAGAATGGTTTGGGTTGGAAGCACCCTTAAAGCTCATCTCATTCCAACTCCCTGCCATGGGCAGAGACACCTTCCACTAGACCAGGTTGCTCAAACCGAAAAGCGTTCGCAGTGCCGGTGCCAAATCGCTCCCTTGGCACATCAAACCCTGGCTCTGGCTGAGCTCCCCCTCTCATCCTCTCTGTCCTTCCCGCGGAGCCGGGATGAGATGGCAGCGGCACCAGTGCCACCACCAGCACCGCAGCTGGACCGCCCGGGCTCCTGGCTGGGGACCAGCCCTACAGCCACGCTCAGATGGGTTTTCTTGCTCATCGCTCAGGCCATTTATTTATTTTCGAGATGCAAAAGCTGCCTTCGCACCAGGCCCTGGCAGGGCCTTGCCAGGCTCCCTGCGCGAAGCCGCGCTCTCCCAGCCACCGCCCGGCATGTGATTCCTTGACAGCCCTGGCTTCGGGAGCTAACTGGCAGTGGTGGCTGCATTTGCTGGGGAAATGGAGCAGCACTGCCAGCTTCTAGTGACAAAGGGAGTGTTTATAACAGGCGCGGTGACAGCTGTCCGAATGCCACATTTATTTACAAAATGTTAGTTAAATTACTGACAGTTGGCGCTGCGCAGGGAAGCTGAGAGGAAGAGCTGACACGTCCCCGGCGTGCTCGTTCGGCAGCCCCACGGCACCTCCCTTTCCAGCGTGGGTGACACAGCCCTTTGCTCAGGGCATCACCTGCACCTTCTGTCCTTCCCTTCCCACCAAACCTGCAAGGGGATCATCCTGCAACTCCCCATCAAGGTGGGTGAAGTCCCCCCAACCAACGCACGGCCACCAAGCCTTCAGTCTTCTTCTAGAAGGACCAAGAGGATGCTGATCACCCTGTGATCCCTTCAGTAGCTCAGATTACTTCAGGCAGTGCCACTCGGATGGATGGAGGTCACCAAGAGCACCTCTGGACGGCCAAAAATGTCTGTGCTGTTTTCAGACTCACAGAGGTGTCTGAGGTGAAGGCCCCGTGGCTGCTGAGCAATGTCAACAGTCTGCAAGCTGCTGGCTTGGAACCAGCAAGGAAATTGCAGCTGCCATCCTCCAGGAGACAAGGACAACTGGAGAAATTTAGGAGCCCAGCTGACATGCACCAGTGGAAGCGTCTCCCCTGCCCAACCGCCTCCATGACGAAGCAATAACAACGCAAGACAGGATTTTGACTTTCCGGCCACAGAATTGTTTCGGCTGGAAAAGACCTCTAAAACCACCAACTCCAACCACTCCCCCAGGTCACCACTAACCCACGTCCCCAAGTGCCACATGCATGTGGCCTTTAAATCCCTTCAGGGATGAGGATGCCACCACCACCCTGAGCACCCTGTTCCAGCGCTTGGCTGCCCTTTTGGTGTCGAAACATTCCCTGACATCCAATCTAAACCTCCCTTGGTGCAATTTGAGGTCGTTTCCTCTTGCCCTATCGCTCATTATTCACGAGAAGAGACCAACCTCCACGTCCCGCCCTGCCACAGAGTGCGAGAGAGGGAAGAGACTCTTTAATTCCGTGAGTCAAGGCCAACAGATACCTTTGGCTCCTGGTGTTTGTACAGGACTAAATCACATCGCTCGCACACACACCACGAGGAGCCTCCAAACTGCTCCCTCCCAACGCCGCCACGTTTTGCCCTGACTCCCACACTGTGCAAGTTTGCAGAGCAAACAGGGGCGTGACGTGCCTCGGCCAGCTGGAAATTTGGCCTTGGAGAGCATCATTCAATATAAACTTTGTCTGATTTACAACAGAGCAGCTCTTCCAAACAGTAGAAAGCAACAGCAGAGATGAAGTTTGACGGAAAAATTGACCCAAGATGTAAAGCAGTTTAGAGGTGAGTAGGGAAAGGTTTATTTTCAGCTAAAGGGAAACTCTGTGTGTCCAGAAATCCTTCCCTTCTGAGACTGAATGAAATCAGAATCTCACTATTTCCTATAAAACACTTTTAATGCCCAAATCTTGCTTTAGCTTCATCAGAGAACTTCCTGTAACATTTGACAAGACCCTTCACTGAACTCACAAACTCAGATAAAAGGCAAGAAATACTGTTTTTCCAAGCAAACTCAAACCTGCCCTCTTCTCCACAAGGGAATTTTAAGTCAAATCCTTTCCAGTCAAGGTACGCAAGAAAGAGATGGACTGTTTAATAAAAATATCTGGGTTTGAATAAAAAAAGAAAAAAAACAAAGACATTTTCTTATTTAGCAAATGATACAAGTCTGGAATTTTTGAATGAAAGTAGAAGCAGGTGCTCTCCCAGCTCCTGCTGAGTAGTAATGGAAGGAAAAGGACTTGGAAAACACTTCCTTAAATTTTCACCTCAGTCACCCTTCCTTTGAGCTCATCAAGAGCTTTCTACTGGACTCTTAGAGAGGAAAAGGGATGAAAGATAATTAAGGTTATCTTTATGTTTTTTAAGGTTATTTAAGGAGTAAAGCCCTACACATATAACTGACTGAATTTGGAGGACTGAAGAATAAGAACCCAATACGCCTTCAAATATTAGTGCTGTGCCTATCTGTAGGTCCAAAGTATCCTGAGATTTGGAAGCGTCTCCGAGCCTGGAGCTGCCCTGCCCTCCTTTCATACCTTTGAGAATTTGCTTTTCTCAACAGCTTCCCCTCATGCTTCTTATTAGAGATGTGTAAAAACCACGAGGCTGAAAAACACGCTGGTTTTGCTGAACTGAGGATGTGAAGCTGCGAAAATAATGATCCTACCATGAAAAAAAAAAGGGGAAAAAGAGACTCAAAAACCCCAAATAATGAGTGTTTGGATCATGGCCGGGGCTCCGCATGTGTCTGATAAAACAGACACAGGTGTCAGAGCCATTTATGGCTGCAGGCACAGAGCCGGTCAAAATCTCCCATCTCGGGGAAGAAAATCCTGTGATATTTCACCAGCTGCTCGTGTTGGAAGGTGGTTTTATCCCTTATTTACTCTGTCCTCATTGACATGCAGAGCCGGACTCGCTCGTCTCCCGTTTGACCCTTGGTGTCCTTTCCTATTCAGCACTGTCCCCAAAGGTGTCCCCACCTTCAGGCTCAGCTCTCCAGACCTTGTCTCAATCCTCTCCCTGTTTTTTCCAGGGGAGAATCCAGCTGCAAAGTCAAGTTTGCCCACAGATCTTCCATACCCACCCGTCTGCCTCCTCACTTTGCACATAAACTAAGGATGCTTCCCAGCGTGACTGTGGTGGTGACAGCCAACACCACTCCCCAGCAGCTGAAGAATCCTTATTTAAACCAGGATTTTTAATATCCTCATGATGGAGATGCTGTTGGCGGTTCAGCAGACGCTGCAGCATCCAGACAGCCAAGCCTGAGCCTCAGACTTGGCTCCTTCACAGCCTTGCACCTCCGAGAACCAAACCCAAGGAGAGCAGAAGGTATTTCCCACTTGCTTTGCAAAGGTGCCGCATGCAACAACGAGCAAACCCCGAGGAGAAGGAATTCCACATTGCTATTCCACACACAGCCCGTTAGCAGCCTGCATATTGTAGCAAGACTGAAATGCTGTCTTCCAACCTGATCCCCAGTCCATTACAGTTGGGATAAAGACTCGTGGTGACATTAATGAGCACTGGATCAGCCCCTTTGCTGGCATAAATCTCTCTGTTGCATTGGTGGGATTGCATTTTCCCCATTTGCCTGTTTGTTTGGCTCTGGGTTCTCATTACAATTTCTATTAGCCCAGGCTCCCACTGATGTGGTCGTAGATTAGTTCTTTCCTGATTTTTTCCTCTTTCCTCCTGAAGGAAAATAAGGGTGTCTGAGTTCAAAGTGGCAGGCTTTGGCAGGTCTGGGGGGAAGAAAACAACTCTGTCTCATCAAGGGGAGGATTTTTCCAACAGCATAAATTGGAGTAACTCCATTGAAGCCAACAGAAGTGACAAAGACTTGGGCAAGCTGAAGATGACCCACGTCCCCACCCACCTCTGTCAACGCCCAGCTGGGCTGTCTGTTCAGGACTGCAGTGCCAGCAGCAGCGTGGCCCCAAGGGCTCTGCCAGGGTGGCACTGGGACAGCACATCAGCACTGCCAAGGGCTAGAGATGAGGCCAGGTGCCATCCCTTGGAGTGGCACCCACAAGTGCTCCGGTCCAAGGCTTACATGAGCTCATGGTTATGGTGAGGCAGCCTCAGAGCAGAGTTTAGGGCTGTGAGCAGCCCCACAGAGGCCCCACTACCCCTGATTTCACTGCAGCTCCCTGCTAATCATCCACCCCTCGGCAGCTCTGCAGTACCCCACAGCCATACACCAGGTACCCCCGAAATAACAATTCCCTGGCATATCCAACCAAAAAAAGCTCCCAGCTGCCTCTTCAAACCCCAAGCGAGGGCAGGGCATGGGTGGACACCTCTGGTGCCCTCCAATAGGACCCTTTTAGCATTTTCCTTCCAGAGGGATGAATCCTGCCACAAAGAGACTGCAACGCAAGCAGATGACTCACGGAGCAGAGAAAGGAAGCGTTGCAATTGCTGTGCACGAATCAAGGCATTTATAGGACCTGGGAGGGCACCTCACGTCACACGAGGAGCTGAGGGCAGGGCTGACAACTGAAAATCCATTTCCTAAGCCTGCCTTGACCATCAGAAACGCCACCCCAGCACCCCTCCACTGGCCACCCGTGGGGCTGCTCTGGCCTCCCTTCCCCACCCCAAGGTAAAATCTGTTTGACTTCAGCCTCTCCAGATGTGAGGGGCTTAACCCAGGATGGAGATGACAGCTCCACACAAGCACACTTGTCCCCTAGGAGACCCCAGCTCCAGCGAACCAGAGGCAGCAGCTCTACCAGGAAAGCTATAAAGGGAAACCCTCCTCTGGCACAGCAATCAGGAGCTTGTCTCATCTCAGATGGAAATTGCACTCAGAGAAAAAAAAAAAAAAAGAAAAAAGAGAGAGAATAATCCATGCATATGACAATTTTTTTTCACCACTTTAAGCTGATTCCATCTCCGAGATGGGAGAGAGGTGGCAGAGATTTGCTGACATGTCACTTTAGTAATAAACTCCTCTTTCAGAAACGTGCCATCGCCAGCAAAGCAAGCGGCTCGTGAGCTACAAACCACAGCGAACGGCGCACGTGGGGCTCCTGCAGCCTCTCCCACAGGGCATCCCTGGGAATGCGGGCACAAAACCCTGACCAGAAAGGAGGACCCAGCAACAACAGGAAGAGGAGAGAGGCAGGGGTGAAGTGATACCTTGAGGGATGTAGAAGAACACGCTCTGCTCCTTCTTCACCTTAATACAGGAGGGGTCACCACAGCCCTGAGTTTATTCCCTAAACCACAGGATGAGAAGGAGAGAGGTTTGAAGGAGAAGGGCAAAGGTGCTGGATACTGGAGAGTCAGGGAATAAACTGGGGTTGTTAAGACATGAGTGGGCAGCTTAGCTCCATCCTCACCCCATCCCCACACGACTGCTGGAAGCTGCTCCCAGCCCATCCCAGGTGCTCAGAATTCCTTTACTGCTCAAGAGCTGAGAAAATCAAAGGTGTTATACCCTGGCCTCTGCAGCCTGCAAGCCCCAGCTCTATCCCCCCAGTCTGGGCTTGGGAAGCAGGCAGGCAAGCAACCAGGAGTCTCTGAAATAAATAACTGCAGCAGGATGAAAACTGCCAGGTTTGGAGACCGTCGGATTGGGATGACTTTTCCACAGGTCTGAGCCCTGGAGAGGCAGATGAGCACTGATCTGGAAATAAGGAATGTGGTGGCTGTGCAGGGGAGGGGGGAGCTGGCTGGGCAGGGCAGGAGATGGGAACACCTAACTCGGGGTTGGGTGGGACAGGGCGGACAAGCAGCACTCCCTCAGTGGGGTTATCGCAGCTCAGAGTGGGAGTGGGAGCCTGGAGCAAAACGGACACGGAGCTGGGCAGCCACCAAAGGAGGTTTAGCAATCAGGGCTGGCCCCTTTCATCACCATCCTCTGCCCTGTCTGGCTTTGGTTACTCACACCAGGAGCCCAGCCCAGTGCTGGGCACCGCTCCCTGAGCCCCCCGTGACTCAGCCGGGGCTGCAGGCACGGCTTTCCCAGGCACACACAGCCTGCAATTGGCTCCCCTGCCCTCCTCCTCCCGCAGGATTTCTGCACTCATTGACTGCAAACCACAAAGGCAGCTGCCCAAAACCTCAGCGAGAATCAGCCTCGCTCAAACCCTGGCAGGAGCAGCACTGGGGGAGACACGGAGGCTCCCCCAGGACCTGGGTGCCGGAACACACCACATTTAACCATTGCAGACTATTCCTATTTCTCTATTACACAATAAAAACACAGCAAGGCAAATTCCTGTGAATAAAGGGGAAAAGATGGGGCAGCAAAGAGTCACAGAAAACAAACCCATCTCTGAAAAATAGCCTTTTCTGCTTAGCAAACAAGCACTTTCTGTTTGCACCCATCAAACAAACATGCTTGATTTTGTTTTGTTTCGTAGCCAAGTTATCATTTCTCCAAAATTATTTCAAGAGCACAACGGGGGCCAAATAAATTCACAAAAACAGGCTTAGGTGAAGCACGGCAAAGCTCACAGCCCTTTTCAAAGCCTGAGTGGAAACCATGGGAAAACACCAGGGTTAAAAAAAGCTTGGCCTCCTGTTTAACTCAGATTTGACTTTTAGTGCTAGAATCAAAGAGAGGAACAAATGAAGGCATTGCATCACCCTGCCAAAGAAACCAGAGGAGATGGAGAGAGGAGCACAGGCAGGTTCAGGGGGACACCATGCAGGCGCCTGTGCTGCTGATGGGAACATCAGAGCCTCGCCGTGGAAAGCGCTGACTGATGCCAATTAAAGTGAAATCATAATCAAGCCATTTGTTTTGGTGCCGGGAGAGCTGCTCCAAGGGTCTCGACAGCGCCTGGACTCGGTTCAAGCACTGCATGGAAGTTCAGGATGGGTCCTCTCCAGCACGAACCGCTCGCTGCTGGTGAGGGCAGAGCTGTCTGGACGTGGTGGGAAGGGATGAAGATCTGCCTCATCCTCACGATCTGGGCTTGGGGACACGAGGAAGGACGGAAAGCTCCGACCTTCACTTGCACACAATTCTGCAGCGTAACCCCAAAGGCAGGACCGACACGTCCATCAATAAAAACACTACTGGACACAACACCCTCAAACCCTTTCCCTATTCCCGCATCCAGGAGTAAATCCTACCCCTCCCATCCCAGGTAGCAGCTCTGACCCAACATCTAAAGCTTGATTTAAACTTAATACAGTGACCTAAAGTGCTGGTACCCAAGACATGTCTGTACCCTCCAGCAGAAACATCACAAGACAGCAGAAGCCATCTGAACATCTCCCATGTCTCTGGTCCTAAACTGATTCCCTACAGTGGATTGTACGGAGCAAAGCCTTTACAACAGAAAAGTCTCCTCGCAGCCTTCAATCCAGCTTTTTTTCCAGCACTGAATTCACCCTGTTTGGAGGGACAGAGTTGAAAAGAGCCTCTTGGCAGGCCACCACTGCTCAGGCTCCTCAGCACCCGCCACCCCGATAAAATAACCTACTTCCAACAGCCACAGCCTCTCCCTTGAGAAGAGAGGTGGAAAGGACTTTCCAAGCACTCCAGAGAAACAGCAACTTCTGCTGCTGAGTTTTCAGCTTACTCTTCCCTTTTGGCATCTGTGAAACACCAAGAAGGGACCTCTAGAAACATCTCTCCTTCCAAATCCTTGGCTGCAGCTCCCCACCCTCCCACCTCGCACAGAAATGAGTGGGATTGGATTAGACCTGATTTTTTTTTCCCTTCCCTGGCTGCCACCCATGCAGGGTTGGGCAGGAGGTGGCCGGGAGCATCGCTGGGGTCTGCCAGAGCCTTTGTAGCAGCATTGCTATTCTGCACAAGTTAACTCCTCCACAACGGATCGATGGGCACACCGGGCTGGGAGGGGAGCAGGCAGGAAGATTCATGCTTCCTTGATTTCCTCTGGTTCTCACATGCTCTGCTCCTCTCGGCTCCTGCCACGGCACAGCACGGCCGGGACTGACCAGGGGATGCAGCAATGTCCCACTGCCTGCTGGGCCAGCTGCTCCCACCCCAAACCAGCAGGAAAACACCCCCAGTGCCCGGGCAGAACACACTCCTGCACCTCTCTGTCACCAAGGCAGAGCAGCGAGCCAGCAGTGGCCGCAAGCCATTAATTTCCAAGAGCAAGCCCTGCTCCAGGGGCAGAAATGTCATCTGCACAGTGGGAACGGCATCCACGCAGGCTGCGCATCCCAAAGGCCCCGCACCCCTCTGCTTGGGCACACCGGCACTGACGAGGCATCTGCCCAGGGACATGGACATCCCTGGCCACCAGACTGGCTCCCAGCTCTACTGGGATGGTGACACATCGCTGTCCTCCCTCCTGCCCTGGAGCCACCTCCCAAGGGCAGGATTTGTCCCCCTTCCCATGAAGCCTCCCCAACAGAAGGAAAGAATCCCTTCTGCTGACTCACCCAAGCTTCCCTTTGTTCTCCTCCAACACCAGCGACCACCCAGTGCCAGGGCAGAGCACCTTGATCCAGGGCAGAGCACCTCAATCCGTGGTGTGGATCGAGATCCCCGATCTGTGCCTGGAACCCTGTGCAGGCCCTCACCAGAGCCTCTCCCCAGAAGTTTGCAGAGCACCCACCCAGCTGCTGCCACCCCCGGTGTGTTTCACTGCCCAGACCCCCAGTAACCCAAAGCCCTCCCTCTTTGACAGCAGGGTCTGTAGGATTTTTGGCACTTGGGAGAACACAGCGATTAACGAAAGAAAAGGAGCTGCCACTTTTTTAAGCCAGGCTCAGCGAGGCAAATTCCTAAGCAAGACACTCTGTCCTCCACCCTCTGCCACCCGTTTTCCAGCCTCTCTGCCCAGCTGTGCCCCGACGCAAGACAAATCCAGAGGAATGGCCACAACACAGCTCCCACCCTCCCAGAAACACTCAAGGGCTGTAGGGGGACACAAGATTTCGCTGCAAACAACTGAGTTGCAGGAAAATTCCTGCTGAAATTCCTCCTGGGGCCTTTTTTTTCCAGCCCTGGCTTGGCCCCTTCTCCACTGGCTGGCGTAAGGCAGGAGTGCGGTGTCACCGCACACACCCAGCTGGCCCCGCAGATGTTGGTGTCACCTACGCAGTGCTCCGGAGGAGGAAAGTCGCTCCCGAGCATGCAGGAGTTGCAAGCGCCGCTTCCCAGCGCTGCAATTAAAACCTGGCTTTTGATTTTTAATGTCCCCATCAAACATCCTCTGGGATGACTGCGCCCATCTGCTGCGAGGACAGGGACGAGTGTCTGGGCATAAGATGTCCCAGAAGTTACGCTGAGCAAAATTACGGATTCCTCGGCAGCCCCCCGAGCCCCTCGGATCGCTGCTGCAGGAGACAGGACCCTGGTGCAACGCCCAGCCCTCATCTCTCCCCTCCCCAGGCAGGGAACGCTGGCATGGAGCAGCAACTCCCCGCCTCTGGAGCAAGGGGATTTTTGGGGAGCCAAGCATCCACCTGCCCGGGGCCAGCCCCGTCCCGCACTTGCAGCGGGTCTGGACATGAGAAAAAGGCACAAAGACACACCAGGGGGTCAACAACTCCCCCTTTCCCCAGGCTGGGGCGGTCTGACACGGATGAAGACACCCCGGGCACTGCACTCCAGGAGCAGAGCAGGATTTGCCTGCACCGAACGCAGCCGAAGTGCCCGAGCCGTGGTACCGACAGCAGGAATTGAGCCCCTGCCTCGTACTGCTGTGGGGAAGGGCGCCAAAAGGGAATCACATTCCCTCATTTTTCATCCCCCAGTAACTTTCCCGGAGACAACTGGGGGGGCCGAGCCCAAGCCCGGTCCCCTGGCACTCCGATCTCTCAGCTCGCTGCCATCCTGCACCGCCAACTGACAGGGCACATCCCCCGCGGGGAAACTGAGGCACGTCCCCAAAGTCACCGTGCGAGCAGAACCCCCCCAGTCCCCCCAAGGCCCCGGCCCAGCTGCTCCTACCTGAGCGTGGCGCTCTCCCCTTGCCGCACTGTCACGTTGTCCATGGCTTTGGGGAAGGTGGCATCTCAGCTGCGCACGGGCACTCCTGCGGGCACAAGGAAGAGCAGCCTGAGACAGAGGACGACCAGGCACCTCCAGGGCAGGGCCAAGCACCCACCGACCCCCATCCTGGGCAGCGGGGACTTTTCCAACAGGCAAAAAACACACCCGACAAGGCGAAAAGGGGGAAGGGGTGGGTGGAGAGGAGGGATGGGGGGGAGCAAAACCACCGGGGCGAGCGCTGCGGAGCTCCACGGAGATCAGGAGAGCCCCCGGCAAGGCTGGCTGCGAGCGCTGAGCCTGCCGAGCGGCATCGGAGGGAGTCCCGCTGTCCTCGGGCGAGGGAGGAGGACGGGAGGGCCGGGGGGAGGAGGAGGAAGAGGAGGAG
>VXBT01005541.1:37752-52199 GCA_013400235.1 Oriolus oriolus
CTTTCTCCTCTCTCCCCCCGCGCTTACCTGCGTCCCGCAGCCAGCACCGCACTACTCTCCCCCTCGCCCTCCTCTACCTCCGCACCTTCCCCGTCCCAGGCGGCAAAGTCACTGTTCAGGAGGGGAAACTGAGGCACGGGTAATATCCCCCCTTCCCCCCTAGCCAGGTGATGATGAGGAGAGGCAGGAGCGTGTCCTCCCGGCCCCCTGCACCTCACAGACACAGCGTGAGCTTAAGCGGCAAATTCCTCCCCAGCCGCAAGCACGGTCCCCGCGTACTTTTTATCAGCTCATAATTTAACAAATATCACATTTGCTTATGCCGAGTAATTCCTCCTTCCCTCCGCTAGTGGCTAAACACATTAATATTTCCAGGCACAGTTCCATGCTGGTGAAAAGGTGCCGGGGAGCATCCTCGGAGCAGAGAGTCCTGGAGGCAGCAGTCAAATCACAGCTTTTGGGGTGCTGCGCCCCTCACAGCCCTCAGCCGCAGCAGCCCAGCCTTAGGGAAAACCAGGTCTCCCCCCCCCTTGCTGTGCCCAATGACTTCCCTGCTTTGCCTTATCCAAAAATCCTCCCTCCATTCCCCCACCGTGTGCTCGGCAGCTTTTACACGGCACCAACGTGGGGTGGGTTTTTTGTTGTTTTTGAGTTCCCTGCTGGCAACCTGAGCTGGATTCAAACTGGTGACCTAGATGTGAAAGGATCCATAGCCCGTTACTAATCCCTGGAGTCTCCGAATCCCCTGTAAACTACTGCTTAATTCACTAACTGTGCTATTTAATCTCTAAAACATTATGAGCTGTGCCGGGCAGAGGAAACACTCCATCAAATAAAGCTTTATTATTATTGTGCATGCTGACTGGTCGTACGAGAAGGGGATTGCTCTGCAAGCCTCTCTACTTTTTCCTTGTCTGAAGGTTCCCTGCTCCTTGAATTTAGCGCTGGTGGGACGTGCTGCCTCGAGTCCTGTGTTTTCCCAGAGGAAACGGCAGCTTTCCCCAGCTCTTGGCAGAAGGACTTTAATCCCTGCAGTGAATTTGGCTGTCTGGACTGGCAGGGGAGGGGGGAACGCTGCGTTCAGCGGATCCTTTGGGGCCACGAATTACATGGGAGGGGTCTCTGAAACCTCACTGCATAAAGAGAGACCATCAGAGGCAGGGGAAAAGACTCTGTCCGGGGTCGTGTCACTGCATCGGGGTGTACAAGACAGCAAAGAATAAAATACACCGATCCTGCTGATTGCTGCGGCATCCGGGCACCCCGGCAGGATGGGGACCCCGCTGGGATACCTGCAGGACCATCACACAAGAGCTTGTTCTTTGCGGGGCCGCTCCTTTGAATGGGCAGAGACCAACTCCTGTGTCAGCAAAACCAGAGGGATTCCAATAACCACAGCCAGTTAACCTTTTAACACGGAATTCAGCCCCGCATCGCCAGGAGCATCTTAAATGACGAGAAAAAAAAAACCACCTCCCTGCACTGAAAGCGTGTGAGGCTGGGGCAAAATGTGACTCGCAGAGCTGTTCCAGTCCTTGCCAGGGCTGAATTTGGCCCACTGTTAGGAGATCATCAGCAGCATTGTTTGAAAATCCCAAGGAATTTACATCCAATACGCTCCTGCATACTAAAGCCCGGCAGAATCCCTGGTCTCCCTCCCTCTCTTGCATACATACAATGTACATATAAATCAGCCTGTCACAGCTCGTCTCTTTCCTGACAGCTGTAATTGCTTCGGACTATAAAAATATCTATAGACAATAAACACAACGCGGGAAAACAGCAAAGAGAAAACCAAATCAAGGTTCCTTTAAATAATTCAGTTGCTCCAGCACCAGAGGAGCCAGCAACTGAGTCCAGCTGTGAAGGTTCAGCAGCGAGAGAAAGAGAGCTTTGTAGCCTCCTCTGGGGATGAGAGAGTCTTTTTTCCTTCATTGCGTTCTGACCACAGCAGCAGCCGAGTTTGCTGCGCACGGGCTGAGCCCATCTGAGCCCCAAACAGCCTCTCGCCTCCAGCTTCTTCCCTTTCTTCCTACTTAGGTAAAAGTCTTTTTGTTGTTTTTTTTTTTTTTTCCCCTCCTCATTGCGAGCAACAGGCAGGAGACAGAGAGAGCCAAGCACGGCACACTCGAGGTGCATCTTTATCCCCGTATCCACCTCGCTCCTCTCCTTCCCAGCAAGGCTAAAGGCCCCCCTCTCCTGGCAGAGACCACAAACAGGGCAGCACAAGCAGCGAGGGCTGGACCGGCTGGGAAGCGATGCAGCGGCAGGGATGGAGCCGGGGGAAGGATTCTCCCCTGGGGAGACGGCAGCTGGAGGGGAGGATGCTGAAAGCCCGGATGGAGAAGGGGTCAGAAGGAGCGAGACCCCGGGGGTTTGCTTCTGAAAGGAGCATCTCTATCGATAGCTGAGGAGGAGGAGGTTCGGAGGCAGAGCGGGGAGCAAGTCAGTCCCAAAAATGTCCCGCAGGGAGGAAGGATGGCATTTGGATTGCTGCAAGGGACCCCGACTCCTTCTGCAGAACCCTCCCAGCAAACTCTGCCCAAACTCAGGCTCTTCCTGCAAAACCAGGCCCTAAGCAGCTAATCTGCAGATCTGAGTGGTCCCAAGGGCCGATAATCAGATGCAAATTTGCAGTTCAAGTTCCTCTGTCAAGGAAAACAACAACATTGCTGCATTTTTTTCCTCCTTCCTCCCAAGTATCCAGCACGACTCTGTCTCCTATTTCATCGTAGCTGCTTGCAGGTCTAAGTTAAAGATCCTCCCATCCTACAGACCTGCCTGCAAACCCATATCCATACAATCCCTCACCTCCCCACACCAATGGAGTTCATTCCTGGAGAACAAAAAACTACTTTCAATAAGTAGGTCATGGCAAGGCAATTCGTACATCCAGATTTTCCTTTTAATTCCTTTTTTCTCTTTTCAGAGAGTTGATAGATGGCAATCTACAGCCCCAAAGTGGAAATTTATTTTTAATCTGAAATGGCCAAATGCGATCAGAAACATAATTTATGCTCGAGACATCCTCGTTCCTTCCAAATGAAAACACGATTTTATAACGCCAGCCGTGCTATCGCATACCACATTATTCTCCAATAAGCTCAGAGTTGCACAAAAAGTGCTTAATTTCCTTGGCATTAGTCAGGTGAATGACACACGAGTCCGGAGGAGCTTTTCCTGAATAACTGCTGAGCCCTCCGTGCCTTCAACCATTCACCGCAGCCACAAAGGACGCGGGCTCCAGCTCCGCTCGCTGCCTCATTTATCCCCTCGTTAACGGCGGCCCCAATTAAAGAACAATAATTGGGAGCCTTACTTGGCCGGAGCCGTTTGGAGCCCTTCTCGCCCCAAAGGCATTCCCGCTCCGAGCTGCAGAAATCGTTCAGGGCTGTTTCTAGGGCAGTTTTTGGAATGCAAGCGGCATCCTCATGGGTGCTCAGCCCTCGATCCCTCGCGCTGGAGGCAGGCAGGGACTCCCGGCACCCTCCTCATGGTGTTTAAAAACCACGCAGGAGACCCCATTAATCCCTGCTAGAGATGCTGTTAATATTTAACTGCAGTTTAGATAAACTTACAGTAGCCATCCTATTAAATTTAAATAAAATGTGCTTTTGGGAGCTTTCCCCTAAAGCCACGCTGCCCTGCTCTGCCTGCACTTTGCACCGAGTGCCTCGCGGTAAAAAAAAGGAACATTTTGTTTGCCCTTTAAAGAGCTGCTGGGCTCGGGTTTGTCGCTTGCTCTCATCGTGCTCGGGGACTTTGGAATTTTCAGGCACGAATTAACTCCTTCCAGGGCACCCCCGGCTGAGCTGCAAAGCCCCAGCCAAGGAGTTGGAGGAGCAGGTGCCCTGGAAAAGGCTGCAAATCTGTCCCAAACTGGTGCTGCCAACCCGGCACAGGACTGATCTCCCTGCACCGTCCCACCAGGTAACCCGGGACGGATCCCGGGAGGAAAGGGAAAGCCAAAACGCCCCACACGGCACTGCTGGCCCCAGCACACGGCAGCATCCTCGAGGATGCTCAACATCTCCTCCCTGGCACTGCTCAAAGCCAGGCTGGACAGGGCTTGGAGCAACCTGGGATAGCAGAAGGTGTCCCTGTCCATGGCAGGGGGTGGAATGAGATGTGCTTTAAGGTCCTTTCCAACCCAACCATCCTGGGATCCTTTGCACAGCGCAGAGGGCCCAGGCAGTGCTGCAGCTGGGACACAGAATCAGGAGGAGGCAGAGCAGCCCTCAAGGCCTCACTTCTGCCTTTGGACCACTCCTTTGTCCCACAGCCCCGAGCGCCCGGGCCTTCTACAGCAGCCCCAGTCACTATCGGTGACAGAAACACGGACTGCGCCGGGTGCACGCAGAGCCGACTTCAGTGCGCGGGGCACATCTTTAGGTACTGCTACAAACCAACAGCTCAGCAGCTCAAACTCCTGCTCCTAGGCTTACATACTTAACATCTCCTGCAATGGCTGCAGGTCACGATCGCCTCGCCCAGTCTCCCGTTAACTATCCTGCTTTTTGTCTCGCCTCCTGCTCTTTGTTTCGCCTCTGCCAGACGCGGCCCGCCCGTCTCTCCCAAGGCCCCACGCCGACCAAAGCCGTTCTGAATCCTCACACCCAACCAAGCACACGCATTTATGAAGTGACACCTCTGCAGGTGCAGACTCAACATTAAACATCCACACAGAGAGTTAAAAACTGATCAAAGAGCTACCGAGCCACGCTGGCACTGTGAGAGTTATGAACCGGGATCAATCTTTGGTACAAATCAATATTGATTTCACATAAATCCGTTTGTCATGGCTTCCTCGTGAGGTTACGGCGCTGTATGAACACCCCAAAAAACTTCCTCAATACACACCCTGCATCCCCAGCAGCATTTGATCAGCATGGTCGAGGTGCCAGGGACAGCGATGACGTGGGACAAAGCCATGCCATCATCCACCTAATGGCATTTGATGAGTGTGTGACATTAACCCCGAGCTCTACAACTCAATCCCCGCAGTCGGTGAAAAGGGAAAAAGCTGAACAGGCTGAAAAGCAAAGCCAGACACTCCTCAGGTCTCACCACGGATATTTGGGAGCTCCAGCACAGCTCCCTGAAATGTGACAACACAAGGTTCTACCCGCCCTGAGGCTCTGCCCACAGGCTGGGGCCTCTGTGCTGGGTGACTGCTTGGAAAAGCAGCTCCAAGAGTTGCTGTGCCTCCTCCTGGGCTGGTCTCAAGGAAAACACACGGAGCCAAGCCTTCCCCAGCCCATCTGGATATCACACACGTCATAAACTGCAGGGAGCAGCAAAAAGCCTGGCTGGTTCTCCCCCCACAACCTCAGTTTTCCCCCCAAACCTTTTCCTAACAGAAAACTGCTCAGTCCCTACACAACCAGGGGAAGCAGACCCCAGGGAGGAGCACGTACCTCAGTTTAGACGACCATCCGCAACAAAAAGCAAAAACTAAGAGCAGAGCCCCTAAAATCCCTCTCTTAAAAGCACTGAGTGTGCTCAGCTGTGCTGGGTGAAAGCCCAGCCCACTGCCAGGTGTTCTGCATCCCTGGAATCTGCCCGTCCTGGAGCCACTCATTTCCCAATTGCCTGTACCTGCCTCCAGACTGGGACCAGTCACCTCCAAACCAAGCTCTCCTTTCTGACTCCTCACCAGCCGCTGCCAAAAATGGGCTTTTTCCCATTTTCACCTCAAACCAGCACCTTTGAAGCACCCATCTTTTGCCAGCGTGCTTCCCTGGAGTTGCCAAATTGCTCGAGCATATTCCTTGGGAAAAAAGTCCAGGCTTGCTGCCGTCTGCCTGTATCGGTTTGAGTTTTGCCACTGGTCCTCTGACCCTCGCGGCTCTCTGCATCCAAGAATAATATTAATAATAGCCATGCCATTAAGCAAGATGCTTGGTTTGAATCTGAAGATTTTGAGAAATGATCTCATAAATTTAATTCCCGGGGTACCATCTTTGAGCGTTAACAGGCACAGTCGCCTCTGAATTCTGGGAAATGAGCATAATTACATGGAGATCGACAAGGCACAAATGCCAAGAATTCTGTTAACCTTTAATACTGCAAAAAAACTCTCCCCTTGTAATTATCTCTTTCCTTTGTCTTAAATGTTACTGATGAATATTTAGTGGGATAAGCAAATAAAAGGAGGCTGAGGGGTGCAAGGAGGTGCAGTTCTCTGTGGGATAAGTCTGAAAACCTCACAGAATCATTGTGGGTCAGGGTAGGACGGGACCCCAGGTCGCCAAAACTGCTCCGTGGGACAATGACACCCCGGTGGTGACACACAGCATGACAGAGCCAGTGGAGGGGAATCTGAGTTACACCAAAATCCAGATTAATTCCCAGCACTGCTGCAGATGCACCTCCACCCAGGCAGCGAGGAGCAATCCCGTGGCCCCCAGTGGGATGGATTCAGGCCCCCTTTCTCCAAACAGAACTTTGTCTTGGATTAAAACTTTCCGGGTAAAAAACACATCACCTTTCAAACACATCCTCCCTAGGGCTGCAAATGGCACTGCCCTCTTGCTGCACATGGAGCCTGATGGAAAGAAGATTTTCTCCCGGTGTGAACTGCATTAATATCTGTCAGAGCTCTGGCATTTCTGCCTATAATGATGAAAAATATGTGCCGAGAATGCGGGGTGCTCTCAGCATCGCCTCCCTCCCCATGAAGTGAAATTAGAAGCAGCTGCTCCCGCTCCCGTCCTCTTTACAGACCTACAACATTATCTCGGGAAGATTATTATTTGGGAATTGGCGTGGGGATGAGGGAGCCCCGCGACCCATCCGCATTCCAGCGGTGCCGTGCTGCAGCCAGGGCTCGGCTCTCCCCTCCCCGGAGCCGCAGACCGGTGTAAAGGTCACTCTCCTCTCTTAATGTCGCGTCAGAGCCACCGCTGAGGGAACAAGGGAAAGAAAAAGGCACAGGTCCCCTGCTGGATGGAGAAAATCCAGCTCCGTGCCGGGAGCAGAGTGGCAGCAGGAGGTGGTCGGGCTCTGACCACCGGCAATGCCAAATGCTTCTGGAACTCTGTCCAGGAAGAGGCGGAAGCAGGTTCCTCCTGGATCTGAAGATGCTGCTCTCAAGCACATCCCAGCCAACAGCTGGAGCTGCTGATGTGGATGGGCAAGGAGGCAGCGAATGCTGTGCTGTGGAGGAGAGGGATTGCAGCACACCCCTGTGCTTGTCCCAGAGCGCTGCAGGCGTCAGGGGGACGGAGGATATCGCACCAAGGAGGGTGCCAGCCCCAGATCCCAAATTAACCAATACTTTCCGGGCCACTGAGGTTGGGAGCTGATCCACCCAGTGCCACCAGAGAGGCTGGGTGTCCCGGGAGAGGCTGGAGCAGTCACAGAGCAAACTTTCCTTCCAGCCTCAAGGCCAGACCTTTAGAGATTCCCTCCTCCCTCACTCCAGGAGGAACGAAGCCAACGCAGTGTTTATTCACAGAAGACTGGAGAGAAACATGAAAGGAAAGAGGTGAGTTCATTAAGTCCAACACCCCCCGCTCCCGAGAGGGCTCTGCACTTGTGGAAGGGAGGAACACTGTCCCAGCCCAGGGCCAGGGCTGTGAGCAGCAGCGAGGGCTCCAAACGTCCCCGAGAGAGGTGACACCACGACCACCTCGGACCTGGGCTCCCAGCAGCTTCAGCCACCCCCCCCAGCTACTCCTGACCTCAGAACGTGGCAGATGTTTGCCCTCCTCCCTTCCCTTTCCCTGCCTTCCACTGGAGCGAGGTTTCTGGTCTCCAAGCTGCTTTTACACCCCTTTAAAAGGTTATGAAAGCTGTCTTTATATTCCAATAAAGGGATATAAAAACAAGCTTTTTCGCAGTTCAATAAATGTGGTTAACTTTTCCCCTCATTAATACTTTTTTGCCTCAATGCCGTGTGCACGTGTGGGCTGCTCCAGGACAGGCAGGGGGACGGGGCTTCGGGCACCACATACCGAGGCAGGAGACAGCAGAGCATCCAAAGGGAGAAGGACCTGGTGCTGGGGGCACCAGGCAGGTCTGATGCCAGGCAAAGACGGGCATCATAATCTGAGCTGCCGCCCAAAAAGCAGAGAGATGAGGATACAACCTGACTGCATCCCGTGCTGGTGCATTTATCGCAAAGAGAAAACCTCCTGGCAGCTGGTGTGAGCTGAGGGAAGGGCTGTGCTGTGGTGATGCCATGATGATTTTTGCTATTTCTTTTACACTCCTTTTATACACTCTCTTATACAGCTTTTATATATTCTCAGTGCTTTTAGCCCACACAGTTATAATTCTTTAAGTTTGATCACTTCCCTCAGACCCAATATCCCGTTAAGCCAAGAGCCCAAACACCCTGGAAACCCCAGACCCCGAGGGCCTCTCCAGAACACATTCTGGAAACAAAGCCAGGCCCAGCCAGGGGAAGGTTCCTCGCTGAGGGGTCTCGCTGGAGTCCCTCCCTGGGCAATCTTTGATAGATGTGCTAATTAGCAAGGCCTATAATTGCGCACACATCACATCGTGGGGGGCCATTCCTTCGGGGGGCATTTCGGGGTGCATTTCGATGTGCATTTCAGCGCCCCTGAGGGTCCTTCAATAAACACCGAGGTAAAACCCTTTTTCCCTCTTAACTGTGTTCAGCTCTCTTCATTTTAAGACCAGGAAAAGGCATCAGTGGCATGAGAAAAATTCAAGTGACGAACTCTATAAACCAAGGGGCAAAGAGTTGCCCAGCAGGGTTTTGCCTCTCCTGGTGGATGTAAGAGATGATAAACTGCAGCCACCCATGTCCCCATCCCTGCATGAACCAGCAGCTGCTGCACCCAGGGCCGTGCCACCTCTCTCCTGGGTGACAAGGGACAGGTCCCTTCACCCTGCGCTGCCCACCCCCTGCTCTTGGCAACATCATTTGGACCTTACAGGCTGTGGGTCAGGAATTGTCCTGTCCAGAGCGTCAGTGCCACACGAAGCCTGACAGGTCCCTGCTCCCCACACAGCCTCCAGACACGGCTCTAATTATTATTTACCGTTTGTGCAGCCATCCCGTGGCTTGCAATCCGTCTTTCTCAAAAGCGTCCTTTTCCTTGGAAGAGGATCTAAACCTGTCCTGCTGCTCGTCCAACAGCCTCTCCAGGCATTAAAACAAGGAGGTTTATTATTTTTGGTGACAGCCTGTTCTGCAAGGTGAACACAACTCATATGAATCAAACCGACCTGGATTTCATACATCATCCCCCAGCAGCACCAGCGTGAAGGGCGGGAGGGGTTTGGCTGCCGAACGCGGAGCAGAGCAGGGAGTTCATCGGGGCTGATCTATGGGTGATGGGGAGCCTGTGGGGTGCTGGGACCGTGGCTGCTGCAGGAAGAAGAGCAGGGGAGATGTGAGTCCATAAATAAAGCAAGCTGGAGAGAGCAGTTGCCAGGAGCTGGAATTGAAGCCCAGCACCAAGGCAGGAGAACGTTTCCAGCTGTGCTTCCACTCCCTGACCTCGTTTCTCCCCTTCCTGCCCTGGCACAGGTACTGTGGGATGGGGACCAACTTCTGAGCGGCGCTGGAGCAGGGCAGATGATCTTACCACAGGATCCCAGAATGGTTCGGGTTGGAAGGGACCTCCCACCATGAGCAACTCCCACTAGCCCAGGGTGCTGCAAGCCCCATCCAACCTGGCCTTGAAAACCTCCAGGGACGGGGCAGCCACGGCTTCTCTGGGAAACCTGTGCCAGGGCCTCACCACACCCTCAGTAAGGAATTTTTCCTGACATCCAATCTAACCCTGCCCTTGGCCGAGGGGCTCCTTGCCCCCACCACACACCCTGTCCCAGCTCGCTCCATCCCACCCAGGCTGAGCCCTCCCTGCCACCTCCAGCTAATTAACCCAGCTAATTGCCTTTGCCAGGTTCTTTTTTAAGGCTGCAGGAGAATGATGAGGGTGAAGGGAGAGGGTGAGCATCCAGGGCTCCTTGGGGAATTCAGAAGCATTTACAGTCCCTGGCACGAGAAAATCCATACTCATCTAGGCTCTGGGAGGCAGGGCTGCCCTCCCACGCTCCTATTAGCAATTCCCAATCATCTTTTATTAGGCCTGCATTGATTTGCTGCTCATTTCGGTGGGAACGAAGAACTAAGAGCCTCAGCCTGGCCTCAGCCGAGGAATCCAGGCACGGAGCCCACGGAGCCAGAGGAGATCTTGGGGGATGCTGACCCGGGTTCAGCTGTGCCATCACAGAGCAGAAGCAGAGCTGTCCTTTCAAAATAGCCTTTCACATCCCACAGAGCTGGGAAGCACGTGAGGAACAGGATCAAGGGTAGGAGGGGCTGGAGGCTCCTCCTGGTCTGTATTTAGGGTGCTCCTTTCCTACTGGGGAGGGGAATTCTGTCTAGCAGGGATTCCTAGGAGAAGTCACCTGGATCCCAAGCTCCAAACCCCTGCAGAGCAGCTCAGGCCAGTTATCAACCCCGGGGAGAAACAGCCTCCTAACGCTACTCCGGTTTCCAAGCCAACATTGCCACGTAGCTTGTGAAACACAAATTCTGTTAGGAATCATCTGAATATTTTGTTCTAATAATGCCACAACACCAGCGCACCCATTAGCACATACACGGAAAGGAGTATTTGAATATCAAAACAAAGCGAATTTACAGGCGTTTTCTTCCCCTCCTGGCAAAGGCACCACTGCTAGTTATCAGCTTCCAACTGTTTGCACCACAGCTTTTCCAAGCGCATCCCTGCTGTCATCAAACCTGCTGCTCCCTGCACCCCGTGTCCTGAGATAACCCGAGATGTGCAGCCACGGCTACAAAAGGGCCCCACAGCCCCTGGTGGGGAGAAGGGCTGGGAATGACAGGGTGGCAGCTCTGCAGAGGAGAGGGTGGGAGATGCAAATCTGCAGCTGTGTGAGCTACAGATAAATCCCTCTGCACCTGGCAGCTCCACCTCATCCCATCCCAGCACCCACCTCATCCCATCGCAGCACCCACCTCATCCCATCCCAGCACCCACCTCATCCCATCCCAGCACCCACCTCATCCCATCCCAGCACCCACCTCATCCCATCCCAGCACCCACCTCATCCCATCACAGAACCAACCCTATCCCACCACATCCCAGCAGACCGAGGTGGGGGGGATGCACTAAAAGCCATGGTTTTGTGGCATTTGGAATTAATTATACGTATTTTTTTAGAATGGCCCTGCATTTAGAAAGCCAGAGCCGCTCTCTAAAGCTCCCCAGGAAACACGAAGCTGGGAGAGCGGATTCAGAGGAGAGCAGCTCGCAGTGCCTGCGGTGAGGCAGATGAAAGCCGAGGGCTGCATCCTTGGATGTGCCTCACTTCAGACGGAGCGGGAGGAAATACAGACACTCTTAAAACCCTGCCCCAGATCTGCCAGCACAGAAACTTTCCCTCTGCTTTGAACCAGGCAACCAACTTCTCTCCCCGGGAAGCGGCCGCCTCCGGGCAGCGTGCGGGAGGCGATGGGAAGAGGACGTTGGATATGGGCAGGGTCCGGCGCTGCCGGGGGCGGTGGCCAAGGTGATGCTGCAGAGTGACCGTCACCCACCCGGGCGGTGCTGGGGCACCCAGGATCCTGGGTTAAGGAGAGGGATGAGAGCGAGCCAGGTGTAAACTTTGCCACCGGGAAACGAGAGTTTGCTTCTATGCACAGGTTCTGATGCCAGGTACAAGCATGTAAGGAGCAAACTGGGTCTGATACAGAGGGTCTGAGAGCAGCAGCTCTTCAGCATTGAGTCACACCTCGCATTACTTAAGGCTCCACTGCCCATTTCTCCCCACCTCTTGCTTTTTTTCTCCCTGTCTACCTCCAGGCAGTCAGGGAACAAGTCAGGGAGATGAAATCTGGAAGCCCATGAGACGTGAAGTCCTGCAAGGAACGTGCTGTTGGATTCCCCTTTCCCTGCCCGTCAGTGGGTGCTGGTGTCCCACAGCAGACAGAGGTGCAGGAGTTTTGTCCCACGCTGAAACGGGGCTGTCACAGCCCTTGCTGGCACCGGCCGTGCCATTAGCCTGGCGTCGGCGCGCAGCTCACAAACGGAGCGGGCCAAATTCCTCCCCGGCGTAGCTTAATTAAAGTCAGTGATGGCACACCAGGGATGAGCCTGGCCCACTGTCCTGAGCTGGAGTCCACGACAAGTCCAGCTGGCAACTCAGCGGCAACAGGAAGGATCCCTGGCACCGGGAGCAGGGCTGGGAGCTGTGGTCGGCATTTGCGAGTGGGAGACGGACTCAATAAACCCAGGGCTAAGTAAACCAGATCCGTAATAAACAACAACCGGCGTTCCACCTCTTCCAAATGCTGCGGAGATCCGGCCCAAATTGTCCTCCTAAGCCCCATGAGCGGTGGGGACATTTCATTAGCCCCATTACACTGACAGGGAAACAGGCGCTGGGAGCCTAATAATGATAATAAAAATCCATTATGTCACAGTGCCTGTTGTCTGTGTATCCCAACCAGCAGCTCCAAAAGGCAGGGAAATGGCTGGGCTGGTTTTAATGGAGTCAGGGGGGTGGAAATGTGCAAGGAGTGTGGAAATCAGCTTCGGGTCGCTCGTCAAGATGAAGTTTGCTGAGTGGTGCCACCAGGCCACATCCAGGCTGGGGTGAGGGGCTCCAAGCTGCAAGCAGGATGGATCAGGGAAAATACTGTTCTACAGCCAGTAACTGAAGGAGGTTTCAGATAATCCCAGAATCATTCAGGTGGGAAAAGCCCTCCAAGATTATCGAGTCCACTCTGAGACCCATCCCCACCTTGTCACCCAGCCCAGAGCACTGAGTGCCACGTCCAGGTGTTCCTTGGACACCTCCACGGATGGGGACTCCAAACCTCTCTGGACAGCCCATTCCAAAGCCCAACAACCCTTCCCATGAAGAAATTCCACCTGATGTCCGACCTGAACCTCTCTGGCACAGCTTGAGGTCCTCTTGTGCTGTCCCTTGCTCCCCTGGGAGCAGAGCCTGACCCCCACCCAGCTGCACCCTCCTGTCAGGGAGCTGTAGAGAGCAAGAAGCCCAACCTGTCCACACCTGGATGGAGGGATCCCTCTGCCCATCCAAACCCGTGCCAACAGATCCCAGGGAGGTCCCACCAAAACTTCAGTGTGGCTTTATGCTGAGCTTGAGGGGTGTGATTGCCCAGCAATTGTGGTGTGATTACACCACAGCTCCGCTTCCCACACCTGCAATTTTCACTCTACTCCTACAACTCCAAGGCCCCATGGCTGCAAATTAATTAAAGTGTAAGTGCAAAATCAGTGGTGCCACTGAATGTTAAAAATACCCTTCCGTGGTGGCCGGGAAGCCAAAGCCACAATTTTGGAGATGGAGGTAACGTTAAGAGCTGAAATGGAGAGAAATTCCAGTTATGGGGACAAGTGGGAGGCGGTGAGGTTATCCAAAAGCTTTACCACGGTGTAATTACACTGTATTCGTCAAGTAATTACAGCCCTGCTATTATATGCTACAACTCTCCGTTCCATGCCTAATCCCGTGAGGTACATTCAGAGGGATAAAAGGCAGCAGCAGCAGACACCTGACTGCTGCGAGAAGGAATGATGGACGTGGATTGACAGGGACAGCGAGAGGAGAGGAGGCAGGAATGGAAATGCTCCAGGCATCCAGAGCAATCGCTCACACCCAGAGCAGCCCCACGCGCATTCCGACCCTCCGACGCTCCAGGGATTCACACCAGGCAACGGGTAAGAGCTGGGCTCGGTTGACTGGGATCTATTGAGGAGGTATAAGCATTCATCAAAAGCCAATCTGCTTTTGGAAAGCAGAGAAAGAGGTTACTCCGGATTAATTTTTCACTTTCGAAGCTTTATGGGGAGCTCTGGAAGTGTCAGGTCGCGACGCTTCAATATTTTCTGAACAACAAGCTCGAGCGCTGGTTCTAAACTCTTCTGTTTGGATTGTCAGATAATTTGTACCCAAACATTTCAATTAAAAATTTCTGTTGGCTCATCTGTTTGAGTCTTTTTCTGGGGAGAGAGATGAAGGATTTGGAGGTTTTGCTTATTTCCCAATTTCTGTCATTTTGATGCTTCGTAAGCTACTTCAGGGTTGAACAGGGAGGGGGAAACCTAAGAGCCCATTGCAGGGAGAGCATCGAGCCCTGGCTGCGGGGTGGGTTCATCCCTACAGCCCTTCCCCTGCCCTGTGGCACATCAGAGTGTGCCAGGGTCTCCAAGGCGATTTTTTCTGGCAGTGGGGCACTGGTGGAATCCCCATCCCTGGTGGAATCCCCATCCCTGGAGGAATTTAAAAGCTGTGTAGAGCTGGTTAAGTGGTGGGTGTGGCAGTGCTGGGGGAATGGGTGGACTCAGTGATATCAGAGGGCTTTTCCAACCTAAATTATTCCATTCCATTGTTTTCTAGTCTTTTCTATTCTATTCTATTCTATTCTATTCTATTCTATTCTATTCTATTCTATTCTATTCTATTCT